>FXXK01000017.1:434671-585680 GCA_900184695.1 Betula pendula
GCCTGAATAGCATTCACATCGTCTCTTTCAATCTTGTTCTTCTCTCTCTTCAGCCTCCTCTCTCTCTCGTCTCGTCTGTCTCTCTCTCTCTCTCTCGTCGGCGTCGGCGTGAGCTGTGAATCGAAGCCGGTCTGTCTCACTCTCTCTCGTCGGCCTGAATCATTCCCATCGTGCACACGTAAACACCGTGCACCGTGCAGAAGTTGAAGAAGAGATGTGTGAAGAAGAAGAATGGTGAAGAAAAAAGGGATGCGTAAAGAAGACGAGAGTTTTGGGAGACGTGTGAGGAGAGAGAATGAAGTTTTTTAAAATTAAATAATCAGTGGGTTTGTTACAGTTGAACCCAATACAGCTTTAGGGAACCAATAGGGCTTCTGCTGTGAGGGATTTTTTGTGATTTTTCTGAACTTTTCCCTAAATTTAAGGAAGGGAACAACATATAAGGCTTCTGCTGTGAATGCTCTTAGATTAGACAAGTAAAAAAAATTAAAAGTTAATTGATATTATCACATTAATTAAGTAGGATAAGGTAGAATGAGGGTGTCATTCTAGTATCTTTCCAAAAAAAAAAGAAATTTAATGACTAATTAACAATATGAGCAAAGTGAGATAAAAGTAAATAAATAAAAAATAGTTGAGAGACATAAAAGATAAAAAAAAAAATTTGTAAGTTAGTTAGCAGTTAGCCGTCCATTCTTCCCTAGAATATTCATGCCCCACTATTTTAAGCAAAAATGTTGTTGTCTGACGCCCCGGTTTGAACTCCGACCCTTATGCAACGACCTTTCTCTCCCTCTCTCTCTCTCTCAACCCCGACCCCACACCCCCACAAACAAAACCCAAATCCAAATTCCATGTTCCTCTTTTGGTTCCAAAAAAGGTTGAATTTTTTCCACTGTAACAACCTTTGGAGCTTAAATATTCCATGCACATACAAACATTTTGTCAAGCAGCAGTTAACCTTTTCACCATTCCCTCTCTTTAATGTCTTATTCAATTTTATCAATCTGGGTACATTTATTTATATGAAAATAACATTTTGACGTTCTTTTCTTTTTCTTTCTTTTTTTTTTCTTTTTTTCTTTTTTTTTTTTAAGTTTCTTCTTGGTGTGTGTGTGTTTTTTTCTTCGTTGCCATATTTATGATGTTGCATTATTGGGTTCCTTGTGGTTATTGCACAGTAAAATCTATAAATTCCTTTATGGAATCAAGGCAAAAACCCAGAAATTTTTGGAGTATGTACATTATAAATTTTTGTTAATTTAGAAGAGACATTGCTGCAATTAATAGTTCGAGAGATGAGTGAACATTGTAAATTGCATGTTAAGTTTGAGGGAGACCATATCGTAACGTCCAGTAGCGTAGAGTCCTTTAATTTGGAGGATTTAGGCCATGCAACAGTGCCTACTATAAGAATTTTACTAGCCCAGAATAGGGGAAAAAAAATGAAAAAGAAAGAATTTTACTAGCCCACATAACGCGGAACATATGATTTTTTGGTTTTTTTTTTTTTTTTAAAGATTTAAGAGATAATTTTATTGACTCAAAAAAATAAAAACAGACAATTTATTTAATCATTCTCTTCTTTAACTCTTTTATTTTATTTGTCAATAAGAGAAGTGGTTTCTATTAAACTCAATAGATGAGAAGTATAGTTATAATTGAAGAAGGAAAATGATCATTTTCATATCCTATAAATTAATGCAACTTCCATCATTTTGTGTAACCTAAGATTGAGGGTAAAGTGAATATGGATTTTGGTATGTTCTTTACATTTTTTACCCTATTGGTTTATTGTGAAATTTATAATTTAAGATTGGGAATTTAATAATTTATATAGATAAATTTACACATCATCCTTGTTAAAAAGTTCAACACATACAGAAGCATATTCCTAGCATGTCAGTGTTCATATATATAGTTCCAAACGGTAGACACCCAAATAAATAAATAAAATAAAAATTCTAGCCACTCTCTAATTATGAACAAATTGCAATATGAGATTCATGAATGAGAGATAAAGAGATCGAGTTTCATTTGGAAATCGAAAATAAGTCAACAATTCTATTGATGCCTAGAACATTATTACAAACCCATAAACAAACTCTAAGGTGGTTCCATGCCAATAGCCATTCGAATTCAACAACAAAGATCATGACTCTAGCTCAGCATTAAGATTTCCCGAGGAGCCATTTAAGTCATTGAATTACTAAGACATTATTCCAAGGGGAACAAAATTATCATGTAAAAATTACTTCATGGGAAAAGTATAAGAAAGAATGGAAAATATGGTCTGTGTTAAAGCAAGTAGGAGCAATGAGGCAGCTGCAAGAAATGAAATCAATGCCCAAGGACTATTGAAATAGTTGTGCCTCAAGTTTGCTATCCACACATTCTGACGTCTGTGGCAATGCTTGTTCACATCTCTGACAATGTCTGCATAACAGAAGTTGGACACCACAACACAGTCCCCAAGCTTGTTAAACATGGTGGAGACAGCTTCATCATCACCCAGGCAATTATAAATAATTCCTCGTCGACGAAGTAATTCAACATCCTTTGGAGAGTTGATGAGATAATTCATGAAGGTCATATAGTCTGTGAAGTATTTGAAATGATTATTTTGACTATATTGCTCATATGCAATCAAATTTCGGAAGATAGATTCTGATCGATCTTCTATATTCAAAAGTGGAATTTCCAGTACCCCATTGTTGAACGTTATGTCAAAGAAGCTACCTCCTTTCTCTAGCTTCTTCAATTTGACTCCAGCCTCTTGAAGCTCTGTGGCACTAGGTATCGAATTCCACTCTTCCTCATGCACAATATTCCCACGTCTCCCAATTTCTACAGATGGTGAAGTGAAAGATTTATGTACTAAAGCAAGTAGATGCTCAATGTTTTGGAATGATTCATGAGTTAATTCATAGATATGGCCTTTACATGGTAATAACGAGTATTGGAAGAAAAACATGGCGAGATCATTAAGGTTGTCCTGCTGGTTAGGAACCTCTGTCATCTCGAACAATTTAGTGAGAACAAAGAATGGAATTTGGTTTTCGAATAATAGTAGATCACGCCCTACGCTATAGAAAATCCAATCCAATCGAAAGATTGGGTCACATTTATCCATTAGATCATCCATTGCACCCTGCTTGCGAAGCAGCTCAATGATAAAAAACCCATCAAGTAACATCATC
Organism: Betula pendula; assembly: GCA_900184695.1. NCBI lineage: Eukaryota > Viridiplantae > Streptophyta > Magnoliopsida > Fagales > Betulaceae > Betula > Betula pendula. The sequence goes on from FXXK01000017.1 coordinate 437,872, forward strand.
TCTATAAACTCATCTGAGGTTAGACTTATGGGTTCTGCATAGAATTCACGAGTTTTTTCTTCCAATTCTCTCATGGCCTTAATGTATGTTTCCACACTGCTTTCGTTTCTCCTTTGAAGAAGTAGTTGTAAATAGCGCAATTTGTGCTCTTCCATAAACCTCAGGTCATCCTTTCCGCGGTGGTAAGGACCAATGGCAAGCAGCTGAGGTTCGTATGCCTTCTCATTTGTCTTGCGTAACTGAGTATGCACTCTAAATATACAACATTCTGTAGTATTTGGAGTCAACCCAACAAGCTTTTCATGAATGCGAATGGAGACCGGATCAGCTCCATCAACAGGCCTCATATTCCTAAAGAAACACTACACGTTTCTGTTCCAAAAATATTGCAGAGAACCTGTCATCTCTAATGTTATTGAACTTCAAGATGACAATTATTATATGCATCTTTTTTTCTTTTTCTTTTTAATCTTTTTTTGCCATAGCAGCCTCCATTTGATTTTTAAAAAAAATTTAGAGAACAAAATTACTTTTTATTTCCCTATTCAAATATACTACACAAGCTTATCTTATTTTTCATTATACCATTAAAATATTATTTCTTTACAAAATACAAATTCCCTACTTACTCTCACTTTTTTCATAAAATCTCAACATAATCCCCAATAAAAGATAAAAAAAAGAAGAGATGACAAGATTTATTTTGAGTTAAAATAATGGATATGGAAGCTATAAAGAGCTTCTCAATACATTGGGTTCAACTGTAGCAAACTCAATGTTTAGTGAACTAATAAGAAAGCTGTTATAAGTATTTTTTATGGTTTTCTTGAAATTTTTCCTATATTTAAGAAATGAAAGGAGAGGAAAATGATCCTCTCCATTTCAAATGAAATAGATAGAATCTAATTTGTGTAAATTGATGAGTAGAATTGTCATTTTAATTTTTTTTGCACAATTCTACTCCTTAATTTACATTAACTAGATCCTATCCATTTCATTTGAAATTAAAAAGATCCTGGTTGGATTATAAAGAAACTGCTGTTAATGCTCTTAACATTTGAAAACTACTTTATCATTTATTAAATTTCCCAATTCAGATAAAATGCAGTGTCAAAAAACAGAAAACTGTCTATATATTTTACTACGTTAGAGAAGAGAAAAAATCCCAAAAGAAAGAAAAGAGAAGAAACGCAATGGAACTTACCTCTTTGAAAATTCACTGTAGGTCGCCTCTGCAGATTGTTTCTTTAGCTAGCTTCTATGGAAAGACAAGTCTAGACCACAAAAATGTTGAGAAAGAGCGAGTGGAAAGTGGTCCTAATTCAAAGGACCTAAACCACATGAAAATTCCTATGCCGTCATGATCAAGGAAAATGTTGACTCACACGCAGCTCGGCCTAGTCAACTCTGTGCAATCCCCAGTTGTGTCAAATGCGCCCATCACATACTTTGCCCAAATGAAGCCCATATCAATGAGAAATTAAGCCCACAACGCAAATTTGGACAGAAAGTTTTATTTATTTAATTTAAAAACAATGATGGAGATTCAAAAAAACAAGAAAAAAAATATATATATTATATATTACATCTGGTTGATGTGGCATTATTCATCTAATTTTAGTTTTTTTTTTTTCAAAAAAAAAAAGTAATTCTACATACTTAGTAAAATAAAATTTAAATACCGATTGATATTGCCATATCAATTCAATGAAACTAGGGAAAACGAGGGTGTCATTTTAGTATTTTTCAAAAAAGAAATCTAAGGACTAATTAACGATACGAGCAAAGATAGATAAAAGTAAATAAATAAAAAATAGTTGAGAGACATAAAAGATAAAAAATTTATAAGTTAGTTAGCAGTTAGCCCTCCATTCTTCCCTAGAATTCCTGCCGCGTTATTTTAAGCAAAATGTTGTTGTCTGACGGCCCCGTTTGAACTCCGACCCTTATGCAACGACCTTTCTCTCCCTCTCTCTCTCTCTCTCTCTTTCAACCCTCACCCCACACCCCACAAACAAAACCCAAATCCAAATTCCATGTTCCTCTTTTGGTTCCAAAAGGTTGAATTTTTTCCACTGTAACAACCTTTGGAGCATAATTCCATGCACACACAAACATTTTGTCAAACAGGCAGGTTACGTTTTGTCACCATTCCCTCTCTTTAATGTCTTATTCAATTTTATCAATCTGGGTACATTTATTTATATGAAAATAACATTTTGACGATCTTTTTTCTTTTTCTTTTCCTTTTTGTTTGTTTTTATTTATTTTTTATTTTTTCTAGTTTCTTCTTGGTGTGTGTTTTTTTGTTCTTCGTAGCTATATTTATGATGTTGCATTATTGGGTTCCTTTTGGTTATTTCATTATTTTGATACATTGATAATCGATGTTATGCATATTCTTGCGCAGTGGAATCTGTAAGCTCCTTTCTGGAATCATGACAAAAACCCATGTGATAGGTTGATTGTACGAGAAGCATGTGACCTTGGGGGCCATGAATTTTTCTTCTAATGTATATATAGTGGAGTAAATATGAAATCTTTCAATTTGTTGAGTATATAAGAAAATATATATATATTGAGACTCTTTGAATTGCCTGGTGTCGAAGGTTTGAAGGTATAGGGAGATCCATTGAATGTGGATCTAATGTTGAAGATTAGGAGATTAAGCCTTCGAAGCTTATTTTATGAAATTTGAGCAAGTCAATTGGTTGAGTTTGTACATAATAACAGAATTGTGTGAGGATCATTGTTTGAAATTTGGAGAAACTTGTAGAGTCATAGAGGAAGTAAGGCATTAAAGGCAAGAGTGTTCATATGAAGCTACAGAAACAAATTGAAACTTGTATTGAGACAATGACTAGTGAAGCTCCTAGTACTTCAGGCCAACAGCTCTACAAAGATACAGCGTATGTTCTGTCAAGTGGCAGAATCGCTGCAGAGAGAAATGTAAATAATAATATTTGCATACAGACAGGTGAGGAATTTTCTACTGAGTTTCTGCGAAGATTGCCAGTGATATCTGAAGTGGAACAGCACCAGCCAAAGAGAGTGGGGTATAAGTTTAATCAGAACCATCAGCTGGTTTATGAGGATCTCACTGGCATTCTTGGGCTGCAGAGAATTGATTCTGAATACAGTTCGGAATTCTCAGAGTTAGTTGCAGGGACTGGATTTGGGACTGAAGCAGAGAACAAGGCTTATACTGATAATATAAACAGATACCATTGGGAATATGGTAAGTTTGCTGATCAACTAACTCCAGGACCAAGTGCTCCACCTGTATATGTGGTGGAGTCCCCTCATTCATATTATCCTTATGGGCCAGAATTTTCAGAAGATTCTTTCTCTGGAAAAATAAAAGTTCTCTGCAGCTTTGGAGGAAGAATATTGCCAAGGCCAAGCGATGGTAAGCTTAGATATGTGGGTGGAGAGACACGGATTATATCCATCAGGAAGAACATCACTTGGGAGGAACTCACCAAGAAGATTTCTGCAATTTGTAACCAACCTCATACTATCAAATACCAGCTTCCTGGTGAGGATCTTGATGCACTTGTATCTGTTTGTTCAGATGAAGATCTTTTTCATATGATAGAGGAATATCAAGAGCTGGAAAGAATTAAGGGTTCTCATAGACTGCGGATATTTCTTGTATCTTCAAATGAACCTGAGAGCCCAAGTTCTATGGAAGGAAGGGCTGCCCCTGTCCAGCCAAGTAATGCTGATTATCAGTATGTTTTTGCTGTTAATGGCACGGTGGACCGAAGTCCGCGGAAGAGCTCTAGTGGGCAGAGTTTGACAAGCCAGACCAGCCAGTTGGGAAATGCCTCAGATTATAGTCCAACTTTTCATAGAGACTCTCCTACATCAGCATTTGCTTTGGAGATTAAGGATTGTAGTCCAAGTTCCTCGAATTTGGTGGGAATGTTCTCAAAGCCTACTTCTCAGTTTTTAACTACCCTTCAGATACCAAGTAAGACATTCAATCAATCCCCTCCTATATCTCCAGTTCAGAATAGAGATCCTAAGAATTCTAATGTGCAAATTTATGTTGATCAAAAACGTAGTGGTGGACATCAAAGCATCCTTCCATTTGTTATTGAGAAACTTCCTTGCGAAAATCCCTACTCTCTCGATGCCATTGGTTATTATAATAATCTTCCTCGGCCTCCATTGACGGATTACCATCATCCTAAGGAATATTTGGTAGAAACTGACCAGGCTAACAAATCCCAAAACAGACACTTTCACCGCCGTAGCCCCAGCAATGACTTTGTGCATTCTCCATCATGTTGTCAAAATGATTTTAACTATGAGCGAAAAATGCTTAAGGAAAGGGCATTCCATTCAGATAAGGTTGCCTCTAACCCTGATGATCTGATGGGCTTACAGTCAGGGCTTAATGATATAGATGTGTCTCATCACAAAATAATGCATGCATTCTCTGACTCACAGTTGCAGGAACATGATGAGAGGTCCAATTGCTACTTCCCACTGTCCTCCTTGAGTACTGAGAGAGAAAAATCACCTTTTCTGGCAATGTCAAATTTCCCACTGGAATGGCAAGTTCAATGTGAAGAGAGAATTAATGAGAAACAACAAATGAATAAATATGAGAATCAACCTACTTCCAAGATACCTGGAGATTGCAAGGAAAATGTTGAACTGGGTCAAGAGATGTTCAGCTGGATAGATAGGAATATCACTTGTTCTAATCAAAACCAAAAACACCTAGAAAGAAATGTTGAAGTTCCATCACATGATAATGTCATGGAGCTTGAGAAGTTACCAGACCTCAACTATCTCCCCTGTGTTTGTCAATCCTCACAAGAGCAACAAAACCTCAAAGGAGGGATTTCTATTTCATCAGATGGGTACCCTAGACTACTACCTGTTGCATCTCAGGGATTGGATGGCCAAGAATCCATGGACTCAAGCTGTGTAAGTATGTCTCCCTATGCAGAAACGAATTTCTATCCAAAATTTAGCTTGTACGAGAATAACACTCCTATGTATGCCTTATTTCAGAAGACAACCACAGGTGCTGTTTTGAGTGGAGAGGCTCCTCTCCATGATACAGATCCCCGAAATCATCCTGACTACCAGGTTCAAATGGTGGGACTTAGCCAATCACAGCCTTCAGATAGTCATCCTGAAAATAAGATGGAATCAGTAGTTATTGTTAAAGATATTACTGATTGTACACCTCCTGGCATCCCCTTTTCGTCAAAAGTTGTGCCACGTATAGAAGATGAGGCCTGTGATGATTTTCCATCTCCTAGAAAATCAGAAGCAAAGAATTCCACTTCAGGATCAGAATGCGAGGTAAAATTTTCACTGTGGAACTAGAGTTTAGTGGCTATCATGTTTTATGATAATATTGTAAGTGGTTGATCTGAGTTCCTACACTACATATATTAAATAGGGTGTGAAAAGTAATGGCAGAGATATGGATGACTTTATCAGTGATGCTGCTATCGCTGAAATGGAAGCGGACATCTATGGTTTACAGGTTAGAATTGCTCTATTCTGGATTTACGCATGAGTTAATATGGTTGTCCTTTCCTATCATGGGTGCTAGTTTCTCTCTTTACCATGCCTGGACAATTATGCCTTTTTTTTCCTTCTTGTGACTCCTTTCGCATGAACTGGTGTGTGCTGACTTGAACTTTCTAACATCATGTGGATTATGAGTGCAATTGGCTGTGAATTATCTTCTTTAACCAGAATTTACAATCTTTTTATGAAAGTGACCATTTCATTTTCTCTGTTTTGTGAAAAGTTGGATGTTTGTGAAAATGTAGTATTTTCCTCAGGATTAGAAGTGATCCTAGTACACTGAGAATTAGAATAAAAATCATATCAGCAAGTAAGACGAGTTATGGGATGAAACTGCTCTCCTATGGACGTAATCTTTACATTCGTTGAGATTGTACTATGGTTACCATGAGAATTTCATAACAAGTGGTGCTTCCCCCATATTTCCTATTTTACCATGGACTTTTAAGCAGGCTATTTGTAGGCTCATTTTACATATAGGGCTTAATGCAGGGGCTTCCTAGATTCAGAATTGATCCCATGACCAACAGGTTCATATTGATTGGTGTCACTTTGCCAAGTAAATTGAAGCAACTGCTTCAGTTTATACGTATGGAATAATAATAACATCTAAATAGTTGTCTTTTTTAGAGTACTAAGGAAATGAAATGCTCCTGATGCATTATGATATTGATAGCCAAATACCATATGCCTTCTTAACTAGAATGGAGCTAGGTTGTATCTTATATTTCTCTTTATTTACTTCTATCATTTCTTTCTTCAATATTTATCTCTTTCTGAGTTTCATTTAACTATGCATCTTTAAGATATTGTCTTTAGAAACAATTCTTTTATGTACTTATTCAAGAAAATAGCTTATGTCATGTAACAAACGAAGTTATTACCTGATTACATAATACAGAACTACCAATTTCATTTCTTTTTCTTTTTATTTTTTATTTTTTACTTCACTGTATATGGTTTTTCAATGGTCATGGTAGATAAGAAAATTCATATTTTTGTTAAACGACCCATAATCTTAAAATGACAACCCTATAATTTAAGATTGAATCTGTTCTCCTGTTTCTATCTTGATTTCTTCTTCTTCTTATTCTTACAAAATTTATCCTTTGTTTTCAGCAAACAAAGAAGTAAAATCTATAGTCTATGTTTAACTGTCTCCTTCATATACTGAAATGCAGATCATAATGAATAATGATCTTGAAGAACTAAAAGAGTTAGGATCTGGTACATTTGGAACTGTGTATTATGGAAAGTGGAGGGGGACAGATGTTGCTATTAAGAGAATAAAAAAGAGTTGCTTTTCAGAAAAATCATCAGAGCAAGACCGATTGGTGGGTAATAGAATCATCAGCATTTGAACATCTGAAATTCTGCTCTGACATAGCTCTTTTGGTTTGGATTGTTTTTTTCATACAATTTCTTACAATGTGCAGAAGTTTCAACCTGAAGAAAAAAAAAAAAAAAAGATTTTGAACTTAAATTTGCTTCTCGATGACTCAAATGCCATTACTCTTTTTTTTTTTTTTTTTTTTTTTCGAGCACTTGATTGGTATTACTTGGTATAGATATATATCTTCTACATCATAAAAGTTGGTATTAGAAATTTTCTAGATGAAAATTTCAACTCCATCAACATGTACAGACTAAAGACTTCTGGAGAGAGGCACAGATATTGTCAACTCTTCACCATCCAAATGTGGTAGCATTCTATGGGGTAGTTCCTGATGGGCCCGGAGGAACATTGGCAACTGTAACTGAATATATGGTGAATGGATCATTGAGAAATGTACTATTAAAGAAAGATAGGTGAGTTGATCATACTTATTTCTTCTCTTTCATCCTCTAAGTAGATTTATGAAATTCTGAAAATTCTTCCTGCAGGGTGATTGATCGTCAAAAAAGGCTCATAATTGCAATGGATGCAGCTTTTGGCATGGAGTATTTGCATTTGAAAAATATTGTTCATTTTGATTTAAAGTGTGATAATTTGCTAGTCAATTTGAGGGATCCTGAACGACCTATTTGCAAGGTAATCAATAGCATAACAACATTTTGATTAACCCAATTGTTTTTTGTATCTCTCTTCATGGTGGATCCACTTATAATTACTAAAAAAAAAAAATTAATTTTCTTTGAGGTCTTCAATAATTAGTGTTCCCTACATGATTTATTTTTCGTTGACTAATTAGAAACACATTTTATGATATGTAGAAGCATTGTATGACTCACCTGGGCTTGTTACCTGCTTTGTAGGTTGGGGATTTTGGATTGTCCAGAATTAAACGCAACACATTTGTCACTGGTGGTGTTCGAGGGACCCTTCCATGGATGGCACCAGAATTACTAAATGGCAGCAGCAGCCGGGTCTCTGAGAAGGTTTGGAACTTGTAATCAAGCCTATTATCATCGACCATGGAGTTTAAGACTGTCTGAATCAGAATCATTTATGTCCTGAAGAATATAATAACAAGGTCTTTTGTGTTTTGTTTTCTTTTATAGGTTGATATTTTCTCATTTGGTATTGTCTTGTGGGAGATTCTGACTGGTGAGGAGCCATATGCTAACATGCATTGTGGTGCTATCATAGGTAAGTTCCAACCCAATTATTGTGTATTTTTTCATCAAAGTTTTAGTTCCATACCATCTTAAGAAAGCTTTGTTTAAACTACTGCAAGTTTCAAAGTGCATACCTAGGTATTCATTAATAGAGTTACTACAATCTTTCTTCTTTTCTAACGAGGAAAGAGTTTGCAATTGAAGTTTTTTTTTTTTTTTTTTCTTTTTGGATATTTGTTGAATTATGTTCACAAGTCAACTCCACATATGCTATTCTCCAATCCTTAGGAGTAACATTGTTGTTGTGTTGTTGTTGTTGTTGTTGAGCCTAAGAATTCCTCAGTCAATTTAAAAACTGCATTGGTTAATGATTCCGCATACACAAACTAAAATAAATAGCTCTTATTTTCTTGGGTGAAGTTATGGACTGTGTATGTTTTTTATGAAGAGAATGCTACTTAACATTCTCTAGTAGCATTCTCTTAGCATTCTTGTTTATGCGGTATATTCACATTCACTTGTTTTTTTTTTAAAGAAAAGAAAAACCAAAAAAAAAAAATGTTACTTGAAAATGTTGAGTAGCATTTCTCTTTTATGAATTATATCAAAATAACATACTCTTTTTTGGAGATCTCATATATACAGTTAGGGTAAGGATATCCAGCAATTATGATGAGTTTTAGTTGCCCATTTTGGAGATCCCGTATTTACAGATAGAGTACAAGCATGACTCTTTGGCATGTAACTTGCATAAAGCTTCTCTCAGAATTTTTTGTGCTACACACCTCTTTTAGAACCGATTTAACTTGTGCTCCAACTAAACTGCATTAATTTCATTTTGATGACTCTTACCTAGCTATTAACAGCTTGTTTGTTGTAAAGGTCATGAGTTCTTTCGATTGGATGCCATCTAGTGTAATGGTAAAAATCTCATACTATCAAAACAAGTTTGCGGGTTTGATTTCGAGAGTAGTCACCGTTGGAAAATATGAATTGAAAAACGGAAATGATGAAGGCAATATATAAGGATTCAATGCTCAATCACAATGACGATTTCTTTAAAAAATGTATTTTGTCCCCTTTCTAAAGTGCTAATAGGATTGCACAAAATCGTTCTTAGAATACAATGAAGTCTAAAAAGTTGCTCTAGAATAGCACTTTATAGAGTAACTGAAAATACCCATAGAGTGTGAAGAATACACAAAATTGTATGGGATAAAATCAGGAAAAATTGTTATATCTTAGAGATGACCATAAGGTCATATTTAAAATGTTTATGAACACATCTCAACGGTCCAAATTGATTCGATCTAACAGTCACAAATCATCACCCCTATGTCCCACTTAACAGCCACCTTAATGAGCATTTTAATACCTTCAAAAGGCTAGATTAACCTTGATTAATCATCTGAAACAGCTAGTTCAATCAATCAAACATTAATTTCGATTGATCGAAGTCTTAGGATGTGCTTTGATCGAATGAGCTACGAACGAAATATCAATAGAGGCTTTTGGGTTTCTTGTACTGCTCCTCACTAACTTATATGCTCCTCAGTAACTTATAAAGGTGTTGGCTTCATTATCTTTATCCAATTTGGGACAAATATTTTCTCCAATCCATACACTTCAAAATTTTGGATTGAAATAAATTATGTAAATCCTTCCAATCTATGCACTTAAAACTTTGGATTAAAAAAAATTTCATAATTATTTGAAATACTCAAAATAAATTGTTTTTTTTTTATTTAATAAAAATCTGACAGTCACTTTACGAAATAATGTTGAGCATTAGGACATATCATCTTCTCCCCCCTCCCCATCCCCCTCCCTCCTTTGCTTTGGCAGAACCATTACAGGAGACTAACCTTATTTATTTAAATTTCTTCCAATATGCCTAGACACTCTCCTAGTGCTGTTCATTGACAAAAATTTCTTGAATCTCAACATTTTGCGGCATGACTATCTTGAGCAGCATTTTCAAAATTTTGGTTCAACATTGGTTTTTGTTATTTTATGAAAACAAACAAAAATTGAAAATATATATATATATCTTGTGGCCTTTTGAAACCTTAACCATCCAACGTGAAATGGATCAAAGCATATTTGACATTTTCAGATAAACAATATATTCAAGAACGTGGATCTCCAAACCACATAAGTATACGTATTTATCAGCCGGCCAGTTGTAGACAACTAGGTTATATTTCTAAAAATTTGGTTTTTCTGGTAAACAACTTTATCCATTTCTGTGTCATATTTCTTGAACAGCCCCTATGTTCTTGAAACTGCCTAATTTACTAATTATACTGCGATCTTTACCATCAATCATGCAACCTTCATTCAGTGTGGCTCTGTTATGATTCTGATGATCACTCTGTGTTGTGTGAAATTTGTATGAAGGTGGTATTGTAAATAACACGCTCAGGCCTCCAATTCCAAAACGTTGTGATTCTGAGTGGAGGAAGTTAATGGAAGTGTGCTGGTCTCCTGATCCTGCAGCCAGGCCATCATTCACAGAGATAACAAATAGGCTACGTGATATGTCAACTGCATTGCAGAAAAAGCGATATAGTCCTGCCAATAGATAAACCTAACATCCTCATGTAAGTCACACTTATATAACCCAAAAAGAAACAATTTATAAGTTTTTTAACCTTTTTCATACATTGAGTCTGAAAACTAGAGCTTCATACAAGCCACTGATGTAGAGATTCAACCTGTAGATTGAAAGCACAGATGAGATCAATATATATGTTCTTTGAATGTCAGAGTTCTTTGAAAAGTTCTTTTAGTTTATTGCAGAAAATTATGGGACTGCATGCCTTTTTTTATCGAGCTTTTATAGGGTTGCATTTGGAGTAAGTTGGAAATTCCTGCTGTCATTTCTGATCAGTTTGTGACAACTGATGCATTACAAGGCACAAGGCAAATGTTGTATTCAATGAAAATATGAATAAGAACTTTTGTAATCAGAGAAGTCCTTTTATAGAATTCTCCTGTGTGTGTTGAGTTTTAGCATTACCCTGACAAGCTACTAGATTTTGGCCACAGCATCATCCAAGAGAGAAATTTCATCAACTTATGAAATTTGGAGCATAATAGTATTGAAGTGCAAATGATTAAATGTTAATTAAATGATTAAATTCATCATTTTTTATCAACTTAAATTTTTAGGATAAATGATAATTTAACATATATTATACAATAATAGAAGTCTTGAGTTCAAACTCTAACTTTATAATTTATCTTCAATTTTAATTAAATATTTGTCACAGAGGACCCGCATTTTAGACGAATATGACGTAGTTTAATTTGGTCATCATTCCTCCCACGGCCAGGAGTACTCTATTATTGATCTCTTTTCAAGTGGAGTCGAAATGGTCAAGCTCCATTTTCTCTATTATTCTAAAGTTATGTTGCATTGAACTTGCACAAAATGATCATTTATGTGATAAATCACCACTTATCCTAAAAGTTTAAGTTCATAGAAAATGATTAATTTAATCATTTAATTTATATTATAACACTCTTAAACTCTCCTTGAATAAGTGATGCTTAACACGTGAAATATTTAATTGAAATAAAAAGTGAATGACGAAGACAATATTCGAATTCAAGACCTTTGCTAATATGATACGATATAATAACTCAACTCTTTAATGTAAATGTTTCCACACTCATGACCCATCTTGGTGGGTTTCCATTCATATTTGAAATACCACACGGGTGTGGTTGCTAGCTCATCTCTTTAAAATTGAATTCAAACTTATAAGATCATGGTTTGAATGTTTGGATTTGGAGCTGAGTTATCTTGTTCTTCAACAGTGGTCAACCATATTGTAGTGCTTGCTTTGTGGGTGAATTTGGATCGAAGAACTTGGAGCTGTTTCAGCATTTCACATCTTGGGGTTGAATTTTCAAGGACAACTTGGTTGACATGAAGGTATTTTATGCAATATTGAAGTCAGTAGTGGGAAAGAAAATTGAAGATAAGAGTAAACAAAAGATGGGGGGCCTTTTACCTCTTTGCCTATTGTGGGCTTCAGATTGTTGAAGCACCTTTAATGGTCCCCCTGAAAAAAGGGTCGGGAAGAAAAAAGAAAGGAAAAGAAAAAAGTAAAAAGTAAAAAGACAAAGAAGCTGCTTAGTGGAAACTCATCTTAGAAATGGTTATGCCACACTAGAAGATATGTTCTTCTTTTTATGAATTTTTTTTTTTTTAAATAATTTGAAGGGGGCCAATGAATGAAATACCAAACCTTTTTTTTAAAAAAAAAAAATCATTAATTCTCTATGTGAGATATAGTCAATTATGACTTGACAGTACAAGAATAAGATGCTTTCTATTTTAAGTGAAATAGAGAAGATTTATTCTATGGTCTAGATTAAATTTTACATATTTAATGATCTTTATGTTGTTATATGATGAATATATTATTATGTTGTTTGAAATTTTTAAATGACGTGACATTATGTATATTGTTAAATACATTAAAATAAAATTTTGACAGTAAAATAAATTCTTAAGTTGAAATAGAGAGAATCTTGTTCCACTTTATGGTGCAATGGTCAACACATGTCGAGCGATCAATGACCTCAAGGTTATCTCTTTGGCCTGAATTACCTTAATGTTGGATGTATTAATATAGGAGGATAAGAGACTAAGAGACTAGTATGGTACGACTGCGTTTGGGAGTGTGATTTCACAATTAAGTGCAATTTAAACCAAATCACAAAAGTGTATCATTTGGGGATACATTTAAAAAAAAAAAAAAAAAAAAAATTGTAGTTTGAAAATATTAAAAAAAAAAAAAAGTGTTTTACGTTTTAAATTCTTTTTAAACATTATAAATGTACATTTTTAAATACATTTTTTAAAAAATGCATTATTTTAAAAGCTAAATTACAATTTTAAAGATTAAACTGTAATTTTATCAAATGTTTAATTATATTTTTAAATCGCACATTTTAAATTTGTTATTTTTTAATAGCATTTTTTTACTACAGTAAACCCAAATGGACGCCTAGTATCTTCCGCATAAATACGTCAGATCCACCACGAAATAGACATTCTTAGAATCTGAAAGCTTTTCAAGTGCTAAACATAATGATAAATTAAAAAATAATTGCTTCAAGAATTATTGGATTGCTTTAAGAATTATTGGATTACTTTTATTAAGTCTTACTCCAAGTGTGCATCAAACCACAAAGTCCAACCCACCGATGTCAAATTAAATGGTTCACTTGCTCCATTGTGATGATTAGACTTTCTTTTTTCTTTTCCCTTTTTTTTTTTTGTGTAATTTTGGAAATTGAAACTCGGAATTTGTTATAATGAAAAATGTTACACATGCTTCAATTACCATATTTTGAAGTGTATATCTTTTGACGTGATACTAAAAATTATCATTAAATGTTAGTTAGATGGATTATTATTAAAGTTTAGATTTAATGATAATTTTTAGTATTACGTCAAAAAAATGCACTTGAGAGTATGAGAACAAAATGGTATGCAACATTTTTCTTAGTATAATAATTCTTATTTGGCCATTTATTAAAATTGAAAAATTCAAACTACAACATAGTTTAAAAAAAAAAAAGAGTTACAAGTTACACTGGTGGTTATTGGAATGTCCTTTGCCACTTTAGTCACCTCTTATTCTTTTATATGTCGTCACAATTTAAGTCGTTCATTCTAAATGATTAGTCCAAATAAAAGTTATTGCACCCAATGCAATACTCTTAGGAATTACACTAAATCTCAATCCAACTTTTGTGACATCTCAACTCACTTGAAGAAACTATGATCCTTAAGTAGTGATTGTGATACTTTGACAAGCCTGATTTTTCCTGGTGATAAAGTTTAGTGGGAGGAAGTAGGAATGATGTCAATGAACAAAGTGACCCAAATAACAAAGTTTGTTAGGTTGCCAAATAACAAGGCCTACCCAATTCACCATCTAACGTGCAAAGATATCAATGAACAAAGTGACAGCATTTCAATAGGGCTCATTGGCTAGGCTAATTTAGGCAGCTGCCCAAGGTCTCAACCCTAATTATGGAAAAATTGATAGTTAATGCTCTTTAGTCAAAGCCAATTATGGTAGAAGAAATAACATAAAAAAAAAAAAATCTTCCCAATATATTGAAACTTTAAAGGAAAAGCAATAAAAAAATGAAAAATTACATTAATGGCATCTTAGAGTATACAATTGAATCCCAATGTAGTAAGTAATTTTGCCTGAACGTAAAACTATCATATTGACTAAGTTCATTCATTAAATAGTGTTTAGAATAAAATAAATTTTGTTTTGTGCAAATTAAACTCTACATAAAATGAATTATATGTAGATCAACATAAAAAATATGTCATTCATTGAAACTAAATGTCTTGCAACATAGATGAATTATACATGTTGTTTGGAAGAAAAAAAAAATTAAGAGCAAGAAGCAATAAAAACGATTTTTAAATAAAAAAAAATTAAAATTAATATTAAATGTAAAAATATGTCTAACTTAAATTTGTCATTTTAGGCCTCAAAATCTATTGAACCGGCTCTATAATCCTTCCAATGCTAACCTTGCAATGAAACTTACATTCTTAAGAGGAAATTACTTTGCCCAAAATAATTGAATGCTATTTCTTGTGCAATTATTATAATAAAATAAATAAAAAATAAAAAACTACGTTTAATATCTCTTCCAAATGATTATCCCATCGTCAAATTACTATTTTCGATATTTATCGTATTGAATAAATAAAATTGATGGAAAGTAGCTCATATAACTCACACAATAGCTAGCCATTTTTTGATTTAAAATATTCGTTTACCCTTTGACATATTCTTGTGGCACGTGCAACGGTGCAAGTCACTGAAATCATTAGTTTTAATTTATTCATTTTAAATCAAAGTTTAATGGAAGATAACGTAAGATGAAAGTATCGTGTGTTGTTGAGGTGTTTATCTCTTTGTGGTTGTTCGATCTCTTATAGCCCTTTTCTTATTATTGAATAAAAAAAAATAAAAATAAAAAAAAGATAGAAAGTATCGATTGGGGACGTCAAGTATCAAAAATTATTACCAAAATATAGATTATCATGTTTAGTGAAAGACAACGATGTGACTCTCACATTTCTTTTGTTGGCTTAGTGAGCTAATCACTTTTTTGACCAACGAATTATAAATCAACTCTTCAACTCCAAACATAATTTGTTGCCATTTTCCATCAATCCATCCAACCGTCTCCTCTATGACACTTGCCAAAACGCACGGGCACAAATGAAACAAGAGTAGTTCCAAGAAATATTATTGGCTCATCCTATCCTTAATGTTACGCATTATAAAAGCATACCAATAACTTAACCTTTGATATCGTGTCTCTATCCTTATCTTCTCCCCCCCCCCCCCCCAAAATTAAACGACTTGAAATGCAGCATGTAAATTGAGTGGAATATTTTCTATAAAAATATAGTGGTGGGTGGTCTACTCTTTATACCTTGTACTTGCATATCTCAAATCAAAGTCTCACAACGAGGAATGGAATCAAGAATTTTTATAAAATGAGTCAAAATATGAATGATAAATATATTAAGATAGGGAAGTCAAAGTATAAATGAGAAATATAATAAAATTAAAATTAAATAATATAGAAAAAATAAATTAGTATTTTTAAAAAATATAATAAAAAAATATATACAAATATTTTTTTAATATATTACAATTTTTAACTTAATCACTTATTAAATGGAACCCAATGTTCTTAATAATTGTTTATTTCTTTTTTTTTCATGTTATTTTTTAACAGGCTTAAAAACTAAAACTCGAAGCTGTAGCATATTTGATGAAAGTTAGAAAAATCGGGAGCATGATTTACTAAGGTTTTTTGAAATTTTAAATTTTCTCTTTATCAAGCCGACCTTAATAATAATAAAATTGTGAATATCATGATGTGTCAATTCAAATCCCTTCTAACAATGAAGAGATTATCCATCATAGTTGTACCTTGTGCGTTTAATTAGTTATTCATATTAATATTTTGGGATAAATACATTTTTTGTCTATGTGATTTGGGGTTTAAACAAATAGCTCCATGAGTTTTAAAAAGTGATTAGTCACTCATTGAGGTAAGTAAAAAAGAACAAATTAACCTCAACCGTTATAAAAGTTAACATAATCCGTTAATGTATTACATCAACACAAATCAAGTCGGCCAAAGGGAGTAGTCAAACCACCCCCATGGCCATTGTAGGTCGTTCGGCCATTTTCTCGATTTTTTTATTTTTTTATTTTTTTTGTCATTTTTGGGTGGTCGAACCACCTTCAATGGCCATGGGAATTGTTCATCTACCTCCAAAAATGCTTAGAAAGGATGATTGAACCACCTCTATGGCCTTAGAGGTGGTTCGGCTACCCTCATTTAGCACGGTAATCGATTATGTCAACTTTTCTAATGACATAAACCTTTTTTTTTTTCTAGCTTATCCTAGGGAATGATTAATCATTTTTTAAAATTCATAAAGAGGAGAACAAATATAAAAAAGCCTCCTCCTTTGTGAATTGTGCTGCTGTCGACATATTTTATTTTGTTGTATCTAATAATACATATAGTGCTACATTATTTAAAATTTTAAATAACATAACAACCTATTGATCACTATGTGTCAATATATACACTATTAGATACAACAACATAAAATTTAGACCATAATTAAAATTTAGAGGATCATTAATAGGTATTGGCTTCATTTATCCTTTTCTCGTGAGGGGTAAAAATTATTTTTCTTCCTTATCTAGCTTTTTTTTTTTTTTCCTGAGCCCTTACTCGTTTTTTTTTTTTTTTTAGAGAAAAACATAGGTGATTTACTTCCTGAATAATTACTACGCATAATTATCCACCAAAACCCAAAAAGCGTCCTTCTATTACATGGGAATGGGATTGGATATTTTTTAGCCTTTTCCTATATATCAAAGGTGGAGACATACTTCTACGTTTTTATTTTTTTATTTTATTTTTTTTTATTTTTTTTTAAAAAAAAAAGGCTTGATTAACTTTGAAATTTCTGCAATCCCAAAGATTTGTTATTTGTCAAATTAAGTTAGCTATCAAACCAGTTACCAAAAATAAAAGTCTCAAACAGTTTTACGTGAAACACATCGATCTTTCGGTCAATGAAGCATTTCCGAGTTTCACCAGTACTGCAAGGGAACATATATACTTTGTTGTGATCAAAAGATCAACCTATCATGTGCAAGGCGTTTCATTGCTCAGGCCATTATTAATTAAACATGCAAAATAAAATGAACAACATGCAGTTGTCGCCACTCTCTTTGTCTTTCCATACGATGTTTTCCTTTCTATCTTGTAAAAATATATTGCCTTATTTTTTCTAGCTATAAAAAGAATGTTACGAAATTTAAATGATTTTCAATCAATATGTACCACACACAGTGTCACTTGCGTACGATCGGGATCCAGCTCAATAGGGCTATCTTCAAGGGCGGACCTATTTTATTAGAGCACTAGTAGCAATTTTTTTGACCTAAATTTTTTTTTTCAGTGTAGGGTACTAAACTATATTTTGCTTCCTTATTTAAATAATTTTCAAAACAATTTCTCTTATCATTTTCTTATACCACTTAAATATTCTTTAAATTAAATGATAGAAGAAAGAGAGAAGAAAGAAAAATTATTTAAATATTGTTTTAAACAAATGGTAGAGGAGATAGAGATGAGAGATAAAGTTTTTTATATTAAAATAATATTAAGGGAATCATTTTTTGTTCTCTAGATGAACGGAACAACTTTTTATTCCCTTCGTGTTTCTATAGTTTAAGAAAGTTGCTGCAAAGGTTTTTTTTAAGTTTTTTAACAGTTTTTTTTACATTAGAGAAGAAAATAGGGTTTAAGAAAAGCTGTTGCTAGTGCTCTTATATACATAATTGAACGGTTTTTAGCAACCCTTAAAATTTTTAAATTTTATAAAAATTTTGTTTTTTATACCATGGCCGCGTCAATGACAACTTTTACACCCCTAAATAGCTAGATGATTTAAATGTTTACTGTACTAATCTTTATATTGATCTATTTATGTTTTTATTTACATAAGGTTTGAACCCCTATGCAAAAAATCTTGATTATGCTCCTGGTTATCTTATTGCACTGCAATAGGACAGCCCCATGAGAAGGAATAGGGCAACCTTATGTGAGAATTAGGGTGGGCCCTACTTGCTCAAGTAATTCAAGTAAATGAGGAGGCTCAACTACCTGATAAGGTAAGGCTCACACGTGCTTTCACTTGCATATGATTAGAATCCATTTGTGCAGCAAAGTCCACCCACACTCTCAATTGCACTTTATCACAATCCGCTTGTGTAAATGACATGGATGCATCACCTCTTGCACGTATATTCAAGAAGAATTAATAAGAATAATATTTTGTCTATATATTTTATTGTGTCTTTTTGGGATGGACAAAAATTTTCTATGAATCGGACTCTAAAAGTAACATGTTCTTAGCATATAAGAAGCACCGTCTTTTTTTTTTTAATAACATGTGCTTTTCATTGATTTTTTAATATCATTAATAAGAAAATATGTGTTTCTCATATGCTTAAAGAACACATGTCACTTTTAAAAGTTAATTTGTAAGAAATTTTTCTTTGGGTGAGATCAGATATTGTTATTTAATCATTCCAATAGCACAGATATTGTAATTCTATAATGTGTACTAACCTCTCTCTTTTTTTTCTAATTAAATGGGAAAAAAATGTTACAAGGGACATGTGTAATAGCCTCTTGTGATTGTATAACATTTTTTTTTAATCCCCAAATCAATGAAAGAAACCCCAAAATTAATGACAACATAAATTGACAAAACGCCACCAAATTATTAGCTATGTGGCAATCAGATAAAGCCTTTCATTATCTGGCTTACGCATGTCGTGACAAAACAGCATAGTGGTGTTAGGGGTACTACAAATTTTATTATAAAATTATTTATAAATTGATGTGACAGTTCATAATTGATGAAATAATTAAATAAAAAATTTGGCTTATCAATTTCTCTTAATTATTTTACTAATTATAGATTGTCAAACCAATTTGTAAATAACTTTGTAATAGAAATTATAGTATTTCAAGCATCTTTCAAAGAGAAATATGTATAATATCCCTTAATTGGTTGATGTAGACCTTTATTACAATTGGTTCTTGGCAGAGTCGTAACTAAAATTTTAGGTTTGGAGGGATAAAATTAAAATATATATATATATAAGGGCGCCCCCAAAATTTTAAAATTTTTTCTCAAAATTTTTTAATTTTTTAAAAATATATCCTTTAAAAATTTTCCCCCACCCAAAGAGCCTATTTGGCTCTACCCCTGGTTCTTGATAATTCACACAAACATTATATTATTATTGAAAAATACGTTTAGACCCCAAGTGTTAAAACCAAATTACCATACATATATACTAATTAAATCAATCACAACAGTTAAAGTCACTATACTCGAGATAAGCAGAAAATAAAATAAACATATAGATTTGGTGATGAAATTGAAACTTTTTGAATAACCCTTCAAAAGTAAAATCACTTTGAAGCCGGCCAACCCCAAAAATATCTACTATAAAAGACTTACGTTACAAATTAATCTATTTACAAAACCTTTGTAATACCTAACACTCAATTTGTAACTCCAACAAACAATCCGTTCACCTCGAACGAACCATGTCGACTATAACCCAAAACTCTAATTACTATAATTGGTTTGAAGGATGATGAAAAAAGCGAGAAGGTTATATTATCAACTATTATTGAGTTGATTAAGTGAAGTATTTGACATGAGCCTGTCACATATTAAGCATTAAAATGTTATATGCACTTCTACACTTTATTGTCCACTTCTAAATTTTTTTACATAACTTTTAAAATTATAACTGAATGTGAAATATTTCATTATTAGAAAATGATCAATTGGTGAGTTTAAAATTCAAAGAATTGAACGTGCTCTTACACGTAAGATTTCTCATAAATAGCTACGGGGGCTCAGAAAAATTGATAGAACATTTCGATTTGCATAACTTTATTTCCTTGTACTTACTAAAAAAACAAAAAGCTTTATTTCCTTGTGACGGCTTGATTAATTATTATCATGATCAGTACCTCCCTCGAACTAGTTACTTAATTAGTTAGGATTATAGGTAGCGGCAGAGCTAAGAGGATCAGGGTTGCCATCCGCTCTGCTTTGAAAAGTACCTTACATGTGAATGAATGAATCATGAATCATGAATGTATGTAACTCCTATTCTAGAGTTTGTGGTTATCCATTTTTTTGGCCCCTGAAAATATCTACTGGCCCCACCCACCATTTACTGTAGGAACTTGATATCGTACGTGCTGCATTGGTCATGCGTAGAGAGAGAGAGAGAGAGATAGAACAAGAATGCATACGTTTTACAGCCTGACAAATAGGCACGATCGATGAAACAAAGAGCTAATAAGTACTAGTAGTGTCTTATCTTGAATAAAAAAAAAAAAATTAAAAATTAAAAAAAAAAAAAAAAAAAGGTTCTAGTAGTGTCTCTCCCACCCACTTGAAATTAAGAAATTAAGTAATACGTACAGCCTGACAAAGAGCTGTTTAGTGTGTCTCCACCACCCACTTTGAAAGAAACGTATCTGCGAAGATAATTGAGTGGCCGCCAGGATAAGTTCTCGTTTTGACTGTTGTCTGGATTCAATATACAGACAGTAAAACTATACACAGGGGTGGGCTTAACCCTTAGGCGGATTAGGCGGCCGCCTAAGGTCCTAATTTAAAAGGCTTCTAATTAATGAATATTAATGAAGTTTTTTTTTAAAAAAAAAAAAATAAGCCTTAATTATAATAAATATTCTCTAATTAAGACCCTCAATTAATAAATATTAATAAAAACTTTATACATTAAAAAAAAAATTGGTTCTAATTATAGTAATATTCTCTAATTAAGGCTCTCAATTAATAAATATTGATGAAGTCTTATTCCATTATATATATATACATATATATACATTATATAATTATAATATATATATATATAATATATAATAGGCCTACTATAGTCATATTCTTTAATTAAGACAAAAAATTATGGTAAAATGTAAATAAGTAATTAATAGTGACTTTGTCTACACGTAATTAATTAATAATTATAGTCAATATTCCTAATTAAGACTCCAAATTATTATTGGAGCCAACGTTTACAATAAAATGGGAAAAAAAAAAATTAAATTAAGAATATGAAAGTTTTGAATATTTTATTAATTACGAATTTCTCTCTTTATAAGTTTTAAGAAATTACAATCACTAGACGATGATGAAAAGTTTGCAAAAAAAAAGTCTTAATCTTGAAGGTTTTCTAAAATATGATATCTATTATGATATTAATGGTTTAGATTTATTTTCAGAATTAAAATTTTTTTTAAAAAAATTTACAAATAGAAGAAAGTGCTCAAATTGACACATTAAATTATATAAAAAGACTTAATTCTTTTCCTAATGCATATATCGCTTATAGAATTTTATTAACAATACCTATTACAATTGCTTCTGCAGAAAGAAGTTTTTCAAAATTAAAATTAATAAAATCCTACCTAAAATCAACAATGCTACAAGAAAAATTAAATGGATTAATCATAGTATCAATTGAAAAGAAAATGTTAGAAAAACATGAATATAAAACTTGAATATATAATTTTGCATCACAAAAAGCAAGAAGAATATTTTTAAAAATTTAATATTTAATTTTTTTTTTTTTAAAAAAAAAAAAAGCCTCATTTAAACTTCTCGCCTTAGCCCCGAAATGTATCGAGTCGCCCTGACTATACAATGATAACTTCGAGTATTTATGCAGTTACACAGCTGAAAGCCTGAAACTAAAAGATAATTACAATTCAAGCTTGTCGTGCATGACTTGAATTAAAGTCAGGTGGGCCTAGAAGTTTGTTTCTTTCTCCTTGGCTTCAGAATTGGTTTCCTAGCCGACAATGTATTCCCTTTTACTACTTGATTTTGGAGTTTCTTTTTTAGCCGACATAAAAATATACTCTTGTTGAGTCTTATGTGTCTAGATCTTAATCTAGGGTTGTGTACCTTTGTAAGTCACAATCTTTTCAAAGGTTTGTTCCTAGTTGTTATCGTTGTGACAAAATTGGTCATACCCTACTTTACTATTTCAGGTTGAAACCCCATAAACATAGATAAGAGTAGTAGTTCTTATTCTATAAATAGTTATGAGGGGTTGTTTAATATAATGATGGTAATTTTGGTTAGGTTAGATGAGTTAGATAAGTGTTACAAATCTACTGTTTGTAAAAAAAAGGTTTTTTTTTTTTTTTTTTTCTAGTTCATAGTAAAAAAAAGGTCTGGATTATAAAGGTTAATACTATCCGCCTATTGAGGAAAAGTAATAGTAAACTCACCTAGAGTTAATTAATGGTCGCATAATATACAATGCAGCAATTTAATGACTTGTTATATATCTAGCGAACAGTGGAGACTGATATTTGTCAATCAACATTTTAATATCCCTTCCATCATCTGATATCAACAACTGATGCTTAGCCTTATCTTCCTGCTTGCTATCAATATTGACAGCATCTGCTATATCAGTAGAAACAGACGACTTGCATGTGAGTCTTTGAGTTCAATTGGGATCATTTGATGACTTGTTGGCTTAGCTGATGATACTCTAACAGACTAACACCACCAACACTGTAGCTTAGAGACACAATAAACCCCGGAAACGCGCTTCGTTATGTACTCTCTTTTTCCTCGTTTAATTTCCTTGTTTGGTTCTTGTCAAAACAAAAGTTTTACCCGACTAAATTAAGATTTTAAGACAAATAGTGATTTAACAAGGTATTAAACAAAAGTATTGAATTCGAATCATGTTTTCATCATTTATCTCTTAATTCAATTAAATATTTTATGTTTTAGGCCTCACCTATTAAAAAAGAGTTTGAATTCACGCGTGAGAGGCTAAATTAATTAGTTTCTAGAAAATCTTTATAATTATTGTTGTTCCATTGCAAAAATCTTAAAATCTACAGCAGTTGGCTTCATATATATATATAAACATATACACGTACGGTTATTTGCTCGGCAGGAGGCTTTGACATGATGAATGGTGCGTGCAAGCAGGTTCATACTTATCTACGAAGCTATACGTACACATCCACTGCGTGTACAAAGCACAGGCTTATTATAGAAATGATCATTTTGTCTTAGTGACAATTAATGTTTTAAAATCACATAGGACAAAACAAAAATATCGACAGCAATTAAGCTTGGAAATAGCAATATATATAATATACCTAGCTATGTATACATAGATAATCTAATTTAAATAAAATTAGTTACGTGGCTAGTCTACGGTTAGTTTCCTGCTGCTTCAAATCTTCAGCACTAACAAACGTACCATGAAACCCATAAGGAACCCTAGCCGGCAGTCTCACTGTAGCCACTTTCTTCATGCTTGAAGCTTCCACTATCACCATCTCTGACCTCTCTCTTTTCTCATCCCTCACAAACCCCACTATAAACCCTTCATCATCATCATCATCATCATCATCTCCTCTAATACTTCCGTTACGTATTGTCTTTTTTTTGGGCACGTAAAAAGGTTCCCCCCCGAACCGGGCCCTCCCGTACAAATATTTGGTAACGCCACCAGTACTCAAATCAACCTTTGCAATGCCACAACATTTGGGCCACGGCTCTGCTATTGCTGCGTATACGTACCGAGTCTTTTGCCCGAGAAGCTGCCTATTCACTTGCCCCGCTTCCAAGTTCATGCCCGACACGATGACTCGGCGCGTCGACTTCCCGGTTCTCATGTTCAGCCTAATTTCCGATAACTCGCTCCGTATCGGGACTTCGCTTTCGTTGAATACCGAGTCCGGCGGGCTCATGCACGACCCGATAATTACGATAGTACTCTTATCATCTTCCTCCCAAGCATTCCATAAATGGAAGCAAAAGCAATTGGGTACGTCAATCCACTGAATTCTTGACTCGTCGAAGTCGGTTTTCGGCAGAACTCCGAAACGGGAGGTCTTGCTCTTGTCGTAGATCACCGGAGACCCGCCCCGAATCATTTCGGATAACTTGAATACCACTTGGTGGTCCGGGAGTATCACAAAGTTGCGCGTTATGGCAAAGTCATGCACCATTGTCGGCCATTGAAGTGAGATCTCCACGTCACGTGACTTTTTTCTGCACGTGTCGAACTTGAAGTATTTGAGGTACGGTTTTTTCACCACGTTGTAGCTGAGTGCATGCAGCTCACCGGTTATGGGATCCACCTTGGGGTGGGCAATCATGGGACAGTCCAGCTGATTGTTGAAATTAAACCGTTCGATCGTTTCAAGATCACCATCAGCGTTGATCTTAACGTGGTACGGGAGGTCGTCCTCTGACATGGCTAACAATCGGCCGTTGAAATAGACAAGCCCTGCGTTGGCCACGCCTGTGCCACGTGAGCCCTCGATTAAGCCGGCTCCGGCTCTTGCGAAGAACAGCGCAAGCCGAGCCAGTCCTAAGTAGCCATGCAGCTCACCAATCGACTTGGGAAACACAGGCCTGCCCATAGCGGCTTCTTGCACGAGCCGGCTCGTGCGCGTGTACCTACAGCTGTAGCTGGCTTGGTTCCCGGAAGCTAAAGAGACGGCGTGTATCATACCGTCCCCATCAAACAAATGATGTCCGCCTGAGGGCGCGTACATGGGATTAGCCCCATTCCGCAAGTAAACACCGTGAAGGCAAGCTGGTATCTGACCCACCACCTCAAGCCCATGCTGAACCGGGCACTCTTGAACCGGGGCGAAGTTACCGGATATTTGAACCGCTGGGTCGAGCGTTTTGGGCAGTTTATGATTCTTTTCTAGTGGTAATATCAGTGAGGCCTCTATAAGGTCTAGAACTGAAGCTGCTATCTTTTGCAGGGGGTTTAAGTGAGGTGGGTACGTGGGTTTTGGTCGGGTGGATACTGGCTGATGTATGAGCAATGGTTTGCGCTCTGTCGGTAACAACGGCGGTGATGGTGGAGGTGGTGGTGGTGGCGGCTTTAGGGTGACTGGTCTCTTGGAAGGATTAAAGAGGATTTTGCATGTACAAATTTCGGTGGGATTTTTTAGTCTAGAGGCTGTTGGTAGGGCGGTGAAGTGCAAGGAGAACTGCATGGCTGAAATACTTCCTTGAGAGGGAAGAGAGAGTGTCTGGGTGTGGAAGAAATGGTGTGGATCGAAAAGTATTCGCCAGGAGCTATATATATATATACGACTCACGAGGGCTGTATACAGCTATTCGGCATAGGCGGAACTACGTTGACGCTTGGGGTTAACGTTTTTTCCAAATTTCATTTTAAATAATTTTATAATCCTTTTAAAATTAATTTTTTATCTTCAGATTTTTTTTAAAAAAATAATTATCCCACCTCAAATTTTAATTCCGGCCCTGCACGTGGAAGATCGGTTTGTATAGTGACGTGGAGATCTATTACGTCAAACACGTCACGTTTATAGTCTTTTTGGAGCATTGTAATTAAACTGTTTTATTTATGAAAATCGTCTCACTTCTCTAAAAAAAAAAAAAAGTAAAAACTTTTAAGAGTGGTTACCTTTCATCCTCATGAACTATCACACACTTACAATATAGCCTCATAAATTGATACTCTTGACACTCCCGTATTGAACTTCAATTTACTGGCCAAAAACTCCTAGAATTAGGAAATCTTGTTAAATCAAAAAGAATATTTCATCTTTAAATGTTAAATCTCATTCCCTCAAATAAAAGTTTATATATAAAAACATTAAAAACTAGAAAAATAAAAAATAAAACTAAATAAAAAAATAAAACTTTATATTTAAATAAAAACAAAACAAAACATAAACTTCAATTTTTTTTAATTACCAAAAAAACAGATCTTGGGGTGGACTAGCCAAACCAAAAAATTCAGCCACCCCCTATGAGTTTCAAGGGTGGTCGAACAACTCCCAAATGTTTCTTGGTGAAAAAGTTTTAAAAGTAGTCAAACTACCTTCAAATCACACGGGGATAACTAAAATTCTTGGAGGTGGCTGATGCACTCCTTGGACAGTGGTGAGCCACCTTGGAATCACACGGGAGTGGCTCGGCAACCCAAACCACTTGGGGGTGGTCCAGCCACTACCCCCAACACTTAAGGGTGGTTCAGCCATCCTCAATAACCCTTTTTTTTTTTTTTTAGGTTGGTATTTTGATACTTCTTTTAATTTGTTTAATTTTAAGAGTATTTCAAATTTTGTAACAAGATAGACTAAAAGATGAGGGATTTTGGTGAGTAAATGTCAGTTCAATGCGGCTGAGTATCAAGAGTCTTACTTCATGGATGCATACGGTAATCACCCCAAACTTTCAAAATCTCCAATGTCATAGGTCTCACTAAATAGTAATATAAGTTAAATATACTTTGGCCCCTCTCAATTAACAGCTGTTTTTTATTTAGCTCCATGAACGGCATGTGTGACACTTAAATATATTAAATTACCATTGTCATAGCCACCGGCCGTACCCAGGCTACTGTCCATTACTTATATTGTCCTCTTTGGGTTGGCTCTTATCGTACACAGGCTTTGTCCCCATTCGGCCTAAGCCTCGACAGCGCTAACTCAATGGCTACTCATGAGTGCAAATTCTAGGACTTAAAGGTCCTAAGTTCGACTCATGGGGGACATGTCCAGAGGCTTCGGCCGAATGGAACAAAACCTTGAGGGTTAGAAAGCCTGCGTACAGTAAGGTCCAGCCCAAAAAGGACAATATGAGTAATTGAAGATAGCCACCGTACGGAGTATAAGCCTTCACATAAAAACACATTTTTATGTGACAGCCACCGGCCATACCCGGGCTACTGTCCATTACTTATATTGTCCTTTTTGGATTGGCTCTTACCGTACGCAAGCTTTCTAATCCTCAAGGCTTTATTCTATTCCCTGAAGGACTAGACGCATCCACTTAGCTCAATGGCTACTCATAAGTGCGGATTCTAAGACTTAAAAGTTTTAGGTTCAACTCATGAGGGATGCTAGCCCTTCAGAGAATGGAACAAAGCCTTGAGGATTAGAAAGCCTGTATACGGTAAGTGCCAATTCAAATAAGACAATATGAATAATGGACAGTAGCCCGGGTACAGTCAGTGGCTATCACAACCATTTTATTGTAAGTAAGCCCCTATGTTAACGTTGACCATATGTTTGGATAGAAAAGTTATAATTGACCAAAATCATCCAAAACTACCCCTCATTTTGACTCGTAAAAAATCAAATTGATCTCTTATAATTATTAATGAATTAAAAAATATTTTCTAAAAAATAAAAAATAAAAAGTGGAAATAGCTGTGGGTGGCTACAAGGCCCACAATCCACTTACAACCCACCATGAGGTGACTCGCAGCCACCCCCAACCACCATGGGACCCCCAACGGGTTGGGAATGGTTGTGATCCACCTCCAACCCACCATGGGGATGGAGCCACCCCCACCTTAATTTTGGGCCTTTGGTTTTACGATTCTCTTTTTAAAAAAAAATTGGGTTTTTAAGTTTTTTTTTTTTTTATTTTTTGTTAGTTTATTTTATTATTTTGTTATAAACAAATGAGAAGTATTATAAGAATATTGATAGAAAAATGGTCACGTGCATGTTACGCGACCATTTTTCCATCTAAACAGAAGGCCAACTTTAATAGAGGTGCTTAAATGCAATAAAATAGTATTTTGTTGTATCTAAGTTTTACACATGTCGGTTCATGCGCCGAAATTAAAAAATGACTATTAATAATTAAATTATTAATTGAGGAGGTCAAAATATATTTATCCATAATAATATATATAGTGGTTGCAATTGTACCATAGGCCATACTGTTAGTGTAGTTTTATCATTTATGCTTAATATGAATCATTTTTGTTCTTACAATGAGATGTAGGCTCAATTATTATTCATGTTTCGTAACTTGTGCTACGAAAATGTCATGCAAACAACCATCTAATATATGAGAAAGAGTAATTATACTTATTTATCTGAGTTGAATGAACAGTTATTCAGTTTAGGCATTTTTTTTTTTTTTGTGGATCTCATATTATTAAAAAGAATAATTTTTTTTTTTTTTTGAATTCTATCCAGCCTGAACTGAATGACTGTTCATTCAGTCCAGACCAATAGAAATTACTGCTCTATAAGAAATACCTACTTAATTACTTGAGTAGGTACATCAGTTATATCATATCAACTTTTATCCTGGACCTATATTAGATAATATAGTTGTATGATCCTCATGAAGTAGATGCCATGACTGCTTTGCAAAAACAAATTATCAAATTATGACACTATGCACCATTTGTTAAATTTTTCTGTCTGTTTGGACGGAAATTATGCCACGTATGTCACACGTGACATTTTAGCCCTAAACTCTTCAAGATATTTTCGGAACGGGGTAAAGTGTATTTGTTCTAAACTTTGTTGGGTAACTAATGCAACTTAGTTTTTACACCTAATAAAAAATTAAAAAATAAGCAAAAAATAAAAATAAACTTTAAAAATAGGTTATAAAGAAAGAAAAAAAAAAAAAAAGGAAAATGCTTAAACATCTACTAGAAATCCTCTTAGGGAATCAATTAGCATTTTTTTATAATTATTTTAAATCAAATGGGGTCCACCTCTTTAAATGAAAAGATGAGCCTCATTTGATTTAAAAAATAAAAAAAATACTAGTTGATCTTCTAAAAAGATTTCTAGTAGATGTTCTAACACTCCTAAAAAAGGACAGAGTTTTCCTCCAAACTGGGTTGGAGGAAGTTCCTCCGACCCAGTTTGGAGGAAAACTCTGTCCCCTAAAAAAAAAATATCAAACTTTAGAATCCCGTGATATTCTCACTCCCTATATATAGCAACCAGATAGATTATTTCTGAAATATGATATTTTCTATCTCTTAATTTGTTTTCTTTTTGTCAAAATCCCTTTGTGAAATTAATCCGTAAAAGGTTAGAAAAAACATAAAACAAACAGAAGCTACGAAACCTAAAACCTACAATTGCGGATAAAATAAGTACAATTAGTAGATTCTTAAGTTCCAGAATAGATCTGTGTAATAAAAACAAAAAAGTTCGCTGTCAAAGAAGACAAGAGACACAGACAAAATGAAATTTTGGCGCTTACCTTCGGAAGTCCAACCTCAGAGGTCTGGAAGACGTGGGAGAAGGCAAGAGGGAAACGACGAGTAGTTTGGCTGCTTCTTATGTTTCTGTGCGCCCGCCCGCGCCCGCTCCGTGTGAGCTAGCTCTTTTGAAACATACAAGAGCAACACAAAACAAAAGAATGTGACGATCGAAGATGCTTAAAGGTCTGAGAAAAACAGATATTTTCCAAGCTTAAAAAATCCTAAGATGAATATAGCTCAAAGGATTCAGAAAAAATAGAAAGGGGAGAGCTGCTTTACTCGAGAAACGAGGGAGAGAGAGAGTCATGGGATGCTAGGGCCGGCTATTGGGTGCCCGAATCACTCCATTTTTTTTAAATGGGGTAGCCAGCCACCCTCTTTTTGGCTAAACTGGGTGCCTTGACCGTCCTTAATTTATTTTTAAACTTTTTTTTCCTTTTTTTTTTTGTTCAATAAACGAAAAAAAAACAAAAAAAGGTAATGAATGGCGTAGAGTGTCACATTTTAATAGTTTGTGTGGTTTAAGGGTGACTTTTTTAACTAAATTTGGAGGTAGAAAAGGATGGTGATACTTTGGGAAAGTAAAGTGCATGTTCATTAAAAAGAAAAAAAAGAAAAGAAAAAGAAAAAAGAATGAAAGAATATTGTATGATTTGTGTTTAGATTTTTGCACCTACTTTAAAATAATTTAAAATCACAAAATTTTGTCATCAAGTGTCAGTTGTCGTCCGTAATTTGAAAGGAGTGACTTTGCATTAGTTTTTTGTGTTTTTTTTTCCTTATCCATTAGATAAGTATCATATACTATTAAGGATTCCACTTTATAGAATGTCGTCAAGTACTACATACGAAACTAATAAATAAAAATTAAAAAAAGGAAAAAAAGAAAAAAGATTGAATACATATACTATTAGAGAATACTATTTCTTTAGTATGAAAGTTTATAAAGAATATGTATTTTAACGAACAAACACTCTTAACATAAACTAATGGATATCTTACTTCAAATTTGAATAGAAACACTCTTAACAAATTACTAAAATTTGTTAAAAAAAAAAATTAGTATAGAGGAAAATACACTTTACTATCCGATGTATAACCATTTTTACATTTTAGAATTCTTAATGAGACGTGTAACATATTATCTTTTGATGTTTAATAAAGAAAAGAAAAGAAAATATATAGTGTTTAGAGTTCTTAATTAACCAAAACTTTCATGAATACTTTAATCTCAATTTGTATAATCTCAATTCAAGTTCGATTCAGTTATTACTTAAAGAAACAGAATTTCAACTAGAATTTTGGCTATAAACTTGACTCGAATCAATTTAGGTTCGTGAATTGATCATATATGGGCTCGTTTGGGTGTCAAATTTGATTTGATTTGATTTAATTCTTTGTTGACTTCATGGATACTAAGAAAAAAATAGTTTTGAAATTATGTTTAGATGGTTTAGAAAAAAAAATTTGAATAGATGAATATATTTGATAAAAATATAATAAAAAATAATAAAATATTATATTTAAGTTCTTAAATATTAAAAAAAAAAAAAAAAAAAAAAAAGCTGTGGTTCGAAACCATCCCAGGGGGGGGCCGGACCACCCCCAAACGTTTGAGCCACCCCCATATGCGAGCCACCCCTGAAATTACTTCAGGGTGGCTCGGCCACCCCCAAAACGTTTGGGGTGGGCTGAAAACGAGCCACCCCTCAATTTTTTTTTTCCTTCAGTTTTTTTTTAAATAAAAAAATATAATTTTTATATTATTTTTTGCGTTTGGTGAAATAAATTTGAGTTGAGTTGAAAAAATTTGAGTTGTTGAAGATTATTGACTTTTGTGAAAGATTGAGAAGAATTGAGTTAAACAAAAAAAAATTTGGTTTCCAAACAAGCCATATAGAAATTAGAGTTGACTCATTAGCATTTGTTTAAAGTATGTATATTTTATAATTTATCCACTTACCTATTGAAATAAATAATTAAAATACTATTTCTTCTTGAAAAGATTGATTGAAAACATTTTTAAATTAAAAAGATTGAATGGGATATATTTCTTTTATCACGAAAGTTAATAAAAATATGTATTTTATTGAATAGACACTATTTCTTACAATGTATTTAGACAGAAAAATATTATTATTTTTAATTTAGACCACCTTATTGTTATATAACTGTGTGCGTACGAAGGAAGAACATATTTTAACGTTAAATCTTTGGGAGGGAGTGGGAAACTCGTGGACAATTTGAAGCCGAATTCAAAAAAAAAAAAAACAAAAAAAAAAAATTGAAGCCTCGTGGAGAAGACGACGTGGCCGAGATTTGCACGTGGGTGAGGACATGGAGCTTCCTAGTCAGAGAGAACCCTATTGGGTCATTCGTACTACCACCGCCCGCTAGCAATGGGAATGCATGCGATCGTCCAAATGCAGATGGAACCCCACGTGGCAGCCCATATCTTCAGGGCACCAGGCGGACCAGGCCCATGGTTTCTTTGACCTTTCTCTCTTTCTCAAGGGTTTGTGACTCCACTAAACACGTGTCCACAAAGACAAAACTCTCGCCACGTGTCTTTTTGGGGGGTGTTTTTCTCGAATTCCCAGTTTTTTTCTTTCTACGTTTGTTTAGTGTTTTTCGGTTTTTGTGGGTGAAACTGTTGGCTTTCTATTGTTTCAGGCACTGGCACAAATACAATGAATTCGAGACGCCGGAAGGGGATTTCATGTGTTTGTTTTTTTTTTTTTGTGTGGTTGCAGTACAAACACAACAACGGCAGTCAGCAGCTGTGTGTCGGTCATCCTGAAAGATTGCTCAGCAACAGCTTCCAATTAATGTCAAGTTTGTTTTGGTCAAATAAAGAAATAAGGCGAGAAACATGGTGGGAGGTTTCATTATCTCTATCATGTTTCATCATTCTTTTGTAGCGGGATATTAAATCACACATATATATATATATATATATATATATATGTATGATACACGCTACAGTTATCACCACCAGAAATAATCATCTCAATTTAAAATTAAATGATAGTAAGATTTACACTGCACTCAACATCACTCCTCTTCTATTGGAGTCAAATTTCAATCCTACGGGCTTGTCATACATAGGGCCAACTACTCTTCAAATGCACCACTATAACTTGTTTTTAGCATTGCTCTTCTTTTTGGCGAAAACATATTCAGCAATACTAAATTCAACAATATTCAAATTGATAACATTAAAGCTCCAAGAACATTCATGAATATAGAAAATCTTTCTGCAGTTACATCTCTTTTGCAATAATAAGTTATTACAAATTCTATCACTAGCGGTGGTTCAATAGTCTGAAACTTTTAAGTAGTTGAACATATACTAGAGAGTAAATTCGAATTTCGCAATGAAAAATTTCACATTAAGTCTAACTAGTATTAGCTTTATTAGATCTTATTGATGTCCTATGAGATTGAGTCAAGCTATAGTTCAATCGGACTTGAAAGAATGCATGTGATTTCTATAGTTTAGATGGTTAGAATAGTCACAGTTAGTCTCGTTCACCTATCTTTTTTATTAAAAAAAAAAAAAAGTTACTAAAAAAAAGTTTGCACTTTAATTTCTGTTTCTTATTGTGCGCTAGTGAAGCCCATGGCCTGATCACGTGGTCCAGCGTGTAGGCCCGTATAGCTCTAGCTACAACAGCCCAAACTTGACAATATTCCTGACGACTAAGCACAGACAGTCCAATCCTTAAAAGGCGTCGTACCAAATGTTCAACTTTTAATTGATCCCCACCAATTTGCCACCAAACCTTCTCTTTCGTCCACAAACGAATGGGATATACAAAACAGTGAAGAAAAAAAATAAAAAAACCCAGAAGCTAAAGCCCCAATACACCTACACGGTATATCTCAAATATTACTATAACACAAAATAGATTATTCTTTAAGAAAAAGAAAAAAACAAAAACAAAACAAAACAAAAGACAAAAATATAAACTTCTCTTTTGTTGAAAATGATTGGCGACCGATCTCTCTCTTTCTCTCTCACTGTCACAACACCACTATTTTTCTTTCTTGTTTTTCTTTGCTACGGCGCTTCTCTCTTTCAATATTACTGTGCCGCACGCCTCAAATTCAAGAAAAGAACAAAGACACACTACTTGATATTTTTCTGTGCGATGCTACCTTGATGCTCGGGTGGCTGTTACAAGAAGAGAAGCAAGTCGGTGAACCATTCCTAAAACAAATTGACTTGGAGAAAAGTCTCCAAAACCTCAAAAGGAATGAATTAAAAAAATAAAACAAAAGTAGTAGGGTCGCATGATGGAATTTAAGTCACGTCAAACAAAACTTCATCTTAACTTGAATTTTATCAAGTCACAATAATACAAATTTCCTCAAGATGTCTCCATCAGAGCCTCTTAGGGCAATAACAATCTACAAGTGCCACCCAAGTTTAAGTATCTTTTGAACTTGAGCATAAGACATGGTCTAGGCAGAATACCATTCTTCTCTAGCAGTCTCGTTGCTCACAAAACTTTCTCAGCTTACTTTATTTTCCTATAGACCCGTTTGCACTTTGTATCCTTTTTTTCCTTGGGTAATTCTATCAACTCCAAGTTTTATCTTTTTCTGGTGACTCCACCTCTTTCGGTATACTATCTTGAACATATGATGAATCTCTACTATTAGCTACTACGGCAAAAGAAACCATATCCTCAAATTTATACCTATTTGGTGCATTTTTATCACATTTATTTATATTTCTTGCTAAAAAATAAGGCTCTTGTGTTGTGAGTCTCGTGAAAAGTGTTCGTCATCACTATTATCCATTGGTGAACTTTGCTCATCAAACTCCACATCCACGACTTGTTTTCCCTTTTGGATATTTGTTGATGTTTTATCGTCGCATTTTTTTAGCATATAGGCCTCATTAAAAACACCGCATCTCAACTCGCAATTTTCTTATTTGAAACCGGATCCATAACATATAGCCCTTAACACCAGTATCCAAACCAAAACATATACACTTTCTTGAATAATCTAATTTTGATCACTTTCCACTTTGCATGTGAACGTATACAAGGCAACCAAATATTTTCAAAACTAAATAATCAATCGATTTACCTGACCATACTTATTCTGGAACGTTGAAATTAATTGTTGCATATCGAAATCGATTGGTGGCGAAGCATGCATAATTAACCGCCTCAACCCAAAAACTCTTTGGCAATCCTGCATTTAAATTCATGCATCTCGCATTTTCTAGCAATGTTTTATTCGTTTTTTAGGTAAATTTGTTCTGTTGTAAAGTCCCTTCCAAGAATTCAATGTCTATGTACTTTAATTCATTATTGGTCTTCAAATACTTCACTTTTCTTTCAAATTGATTTTCCACCTACGTTTTTCACTGCTTGAGATGGTGAAAACCTCTAGCTTGTGCTTCATAAAATAAATTCAAAACTTTTCTTGAAAAATCATCAATAAAATTGACAAAATAATACACACGTCCGTTTAAAGATACTGCTATTAGTCTCCAAACATCTGAGTGAATATAATCGAGAATACATTTGCTTGTATGAGACACCACCTTGAAACTAACTGATCGCTACTTTCTATACACACAATACTTCCAGAAACCCAATTTACATGATTTCATATCTTTTAACAAATTCCTTTTGTGAAGTTCCAACATACTATGTTCACCTAAATGACTAAGCCACATATGCCATAAAACCATATCATCATTATCTATGTAACACCCCGCTAAAACAAGTGGCAAATTTTTTTACAAATTACCTCTTTAAGTCTATGTGTAAATACCATGGTCTCTAAACTACTTATATATATGTTACTTTAAACTTCTTGTGTGTGTGTGTGTGTTCACATATTTTTATACCTTATTTTCGTACACAAGGTAGAAGGTAACATGGTATTTTTGTAAAAGCACCTTAACAAGTTTTAAGGTGTTAAAATGATCAGTTTGTCGATGTGATAAACTTAAAGTTTTGAAAAACACTTGCCTTTAGGGTTTTACCAAAAACATTCGAACGGTTCATGGAACGATCAAACAGTGCACTAGGGCAAGCAATTTAGGTTGGCAAGTCGCATTCGGGTTAACTCAAACTTGACCCGTTTAGTTAAACAGGCCAAATCTTTCAACTCAGACACAACCAGCTAGTGACCCAACACAATTCATTTAACCTATTTAGACTTAAAAGCGACATGTTTAACCTGTTTGACCCAACCCAACACAACCCGTTTAACCTATATTTGTTATATATATATTTTCATAAATGGGTTGACTTGTTTATTAAACAGCTCAAACAGGTCAACCCATTTATGATCTAAACCCATTTATGCCAAGCACTAACCTTATAATTTTGTGTCGAATTCGTGAGTCATATAAAAAATTACTAGCCCTACGGTGCACCTCAGCCCAAAAATGTTCGAACATTCCTTTAAACGCTCAAACGGTGGCAATCTGCATGCGAATAAAATTTGACAATTTCAACAAAAGCTCGTGGAATGGTATATATTTAAGGGACTAGATTAAACCCTAAACCTTCATTTCCCCCCTTTTATGATACTATACCCTAGAGAGAGAGAGAGAGAGAGAGAGAAGGGCGTTCCTTGTGGGCTGCATTCTTAGGGCTTGAAAGCTCCCACCTTTGAGGTATAAGCTTGACCCTTGCATGAAATATATGAACTTTGAAGACTAGCTTTCTCTTTGACCCTAAGGTAGTGTTGAATCACCCACCTTTCAACACTTTAGAGCATTTCCTTGGTTGTTTAACAATGGAAATGTAACTATATGAAATAAAGATAGGACCTTTGGAATTTTTGAGTTATGTTTGTGACCTTGATTGATTTTAAATGTTTTATGCATGTTGTATGATCCATTCAAAAGTGTTGTAACATTTCAGAGTCATTGGGAAGTGATGGATCGGGTTTTGGTTGATACATTGATATCTATTATTTTACCCAATTGCAAATATGTAGTCATGTGACATATCGCCATGGGAAAAATGGGTGATTAGGGCACTACACACTAGGCATATAGACTTGACCTTATGTCCCAGATTTAAAAATGTTAGGTTTCCTTTGATCTAACGACTAGAGTCACAAGTGCAACCATCCACTAATGACAGTTACACCATGCGGCATCATTAGTTGTGTGGATCACCTGAGGTCGGACTCGGTTGAGCAATTAATAGTGGCTGACTGTTATACTTCGCTAGAGCACCGACGTTGTACCAAATGTCCCACGGGACACACAAACCTCATCGTGAGAGAGTTTAGGGTAAAGATAGGTCATATGGAGAATGATTATAGACTATGAATTTAATTTATGTATATTATATTGTACGCTTCATTAGCATGATTTTATGTCTTAAACTGTAATATGTTGTCTCTGGAATTATGCCCTAACTGCTTTGTAAATGTACTATCTTTTTCATGCTTAATTACAGAGTGACAATTACATTTACAATTTATTCAAACCCCATAATGTTTCAAAAAATGATCATTTTACAATTTACTTATTAAGTCGTGGCTTTACACAATTACTTTTCCACCCATAAAACATATTTGTTTTACAACTTAGTAGGGCAACTCAGGAGTGCACTTTAGAGTTGTCCACAAGGCTTGAGATGCTAATTGAAGGCTTGTAGAAGCATATTTATGTTTATCATTTGTATATAGACATTGTACTTGAGAAGAAATGGTGTATTTATAGATGTTTCGTTTTTGGAAGCTCTGATTTGTATTAAAGATAGAAAATAATATTGAGGTATTTAGTTTTTCAGTTTAGTTCAATAGTTCTCTTCCGTTGCGTTCTTGTTCTAAGATTTCATATAACGAAACGCAAGATACATTCTAGTGTGTTTAGTACCACCAAACATGTGTGCGCAAGTGAAGAGGGAAACAAGTGCAAAAATAAGTGAAGAGGGAAACTTGCAGTCAGTTGACCATCTCCACCTAATTAAAGAAACACACATCTCGTTGCCATAACATCGAAGTGCAAATTACAAAATAAACACAACAAAGAATATAGATTCTAACACAAGCCCAAATAAATCAAAGATTTGCATCTCACGTGAATCAAAATGGTATGAGTAATTTATTATATATATTATATATATATATATATAATATATATATATGTTTAACTTTATGTTTATCATATGTTTATCAAAATTAATGTGATTTTAAAAATTACCATTGAATTTATGATAAATTATTATGAATTTTTGATTCAATGGGTGATTTTAAAAGTTCCATTAATTTTGTAAATACAAAGTAGACATAAAATTAGTATTGGGTCGTAAAATCATGTTAAAAATTGACGTTTTAATATAAATATTATTTAGAATTATTGTATCAAAGTCGTAAAATAATTGTAAAATAAAAATTATAATTTTTAGAATGAAAAAAGTTCTAGAGACATTCTTAAATGGGCACTCTTAATTCCTTGTCTCTTATTTGTTGTTGTTGTTTTTTTTTTTTTTTTTTTTTTTTTTTTTTTTTCCCTGAGACCTTGTCTCTTATTTGTTCAAAGGGCTTTAATCAAAGCCCCTAAAGAGGGATTGATTGACCATCTCATCCAACAGTAGTAGACCTTATAAAGGCATGCAATAGAATGCTACCAGGTGTATTATATCAGCACTGCTTCCAGAAGTAGGATAAAAGCGCCACCGAAGTAGTTGATCATTTCTCTCGCTTTTTCCCAAGCCGGCACGCGTTCCAATGCCCGAAGCAATCGTAAACTGCATAGAACCACGCCAAGTGAAGCGCGTCTAATCTGCCTCCTTTATCAGCAAAAATACATGGTAATGAAACTTTAACTAAAATACAATATACCATATATTCTCAGGAAAAAAAAAAAAACTAATATACAATATAATATATATAGTATATAATAATTTTTGAATTTTTGTTAATAATAATTAATTAAAATTTTCAGGTCAAAATTATAAAATATTCATAAAATAAAAATATAATTGCTAACATTATTTATTTTATACTATATATGTTTTTCTCATTAACTACCGTCCATGTATTACATACCTTTAAAAATTTTAACTCAATACAATTCTGACCTATTCTAAAATTTCGGTCTGTTGGTCCACTCCGTCCAATTCTGCTATTAAATTGAATCGAAAAATATATGAAATAATTGAATTGCCCGTATGTGTGAAAAGAGACTTTTAAACATTAAAAAAAAAAAAAATTGTCAACCCCATTCTCAAATATTCCTTATTTCGATTTTCAATAGAAAAGATTGAATATTTTTGCATCTAAACTAATGAAAAATGAATATGCTTGTTAAGGGTAATTGGACGGTAGGGGCAATTGACACAAATTTTAAAATAAGGTATGAGTTGTACTAACTTCAAAATTTATGAGATAAATAGGGTAAATAAAATTACTTTCTACATTTATTTAGGGAAAAGTTCATACCCCCCTCAAACTACCACCCAATTGACAATGTCCCCCCCAAACTTTCAATTGTGACAATGTCCCCCCTAAATTACCAAACAAATGACAATGTCCCCCTAAGGACGAAAATACCCTTAATAAAATAAAATAAAATAATTTCTTTAAAAAAAAACTAAAACTAAAATTAAAAAAAAAAAAAAAACACAACAATTCAGAAGGGCTAGAAAAAGACTAAAGCAAAATAAAAAATAAAAAACAAAACCAAACAAAATTAATTTTTTTTAAAAAAAAAAAAAACTACAAACCAATTGGACAATTCAAGAATAACAAAAAAAATTATAAACATTTTCGTTTAAAAAATTATAATATTTTTTTTAAAAAAAAATATATTATTATTATTTTCGAATTCATAAGGATTAGAAAAAACTAAAAAAAAAAAAACTTAGCCAATTTCTTAGTTATATAAAAAATAAAATAAAATAAATAAACACTCCAACCCAATTAGTCAAATTCAAAATTTTAAAAAAATTATAAAGATTTCGGTTTTTAAAAAAAATACTTTTTTAAAAAAATAAAATTTAAAAATGGTATTTGATCTTATTGAAAAATTTGTAGGGTTATTTTTGTCTTTTTGTTGCCATTAGGGGGACATTGTCATTTGTTTGGTAGTTTGAGGGGGACATTGTCACAATTGAAAGTTTGGGGGGATATTGTCAATTGGGTGGTAGTTTGAGGGGGGTATGTGGACTTTTCCCCTTATTTCATGTTAGTTGTAAACCTGTAATACATTTTAAATGATTTTTTTATTTTTGTATTTTAAATAATTAATATGAAATATCAATTAAAACACGATATGTTAATCGATATCAAATAAATTTAATAAATAAATAAATATTAAAAGTAAAATTCACTCGATATAAATATATATAGTTTGGAATAAGAAAGTGTTATTTATCTGATTTAAAACTCGAGGGTATTTTAAGGTATTTGCCTCAGATGATTAAAGACAGGATATAATAGGTGGCGCTTTGCCAACAGTAGTAAGAGGCACGCGCGGAAAGTAAGAGTGAAGAAAGAGGATAAGATAACCATATTTGATTATCCTCTGCCATCGCTGACGTTTGATATTGATCATCTTTTTCGGACGCTTGCCATTTTGTCTCGGGGTTACACAATCCGGTCCATAATTTCCTCTCTCGTTTCGTTCTCTGACCGCCAAAGCCACGCTATAAGAACCAAAACCCGTTCCCAATCTCTCTTCCTTGTTTTCACGTCTCCTCCACAATTCGCTCAGAGAAAGAAAAGAAAACAAAAAATAATATATATATAAATGGAGAAAGCTATCAACAGGCAGAGAGTTCTGCTGGAGCACCTCCGACCTTCTTCCTCTGTTCACGGCAGCGATTCCTCAATTTCCGTATGTTCAATTCCCCGATTTTCGATTTTGCCTTTCTTTTGTTTCGGTCCGATCCGCTATTTTCGCTTTGGGATTGATTACTTCTGTAGCTCGCTATGTCGGTGAATTGATTTATTTGTTCACGCATTCGTACACAATTGAGCGATCGAAATGATTCGGAGGCTTTGAAATTTCAATCTAAAAATTAGATGCGTAGCTATAATTTTTAGCTCGGTTCCTAAAAAATGAAATAACCAAAATGAAATTATTGATGTTGAAAATTCTTAACAGGCATCGGCATGTCTGGCTGGGGATAGCGCTGCGTACCACAGGACTGCGGTGTTTGGGGACGATGTGGTGGTTGTGGCGTAAGTTGCTCCGTCTTGCAAATGACCTATCCGATTTTATTTTTTATTTTATTTTTTATTTTATTTTTTGTTGCAGACTTTCGAATCGGAAACTTTTCAATTAATTGGGTCTGTTTCGAATTGTGTTTCGTTGAATTTTGTATTACACAGAGCGTACAGAAC
The DNA here is from genome assembly GCA_900184695.1 of Betula pendula. NCBI lineage: Eukaryota > Viridiplantae > Streptophyta > Magnoliopsida > Fagales > Betulaceae > Betula > Betula pendula. Next base: position 478,563 of record FXXK01000017.1, read on the forward strand.
TCCAATTTGCAAAGCCAAGCGTGGCGGTTTCAAGGATACTTATCCCGACGATCTCCTAGCACCAGTTTTGAAGGTGAAGTTTATGCTTCTTTTTTCACTTGCTTTTTGGTATTCAAGTTTGGAAGACTGGCAAAAATCGTTGTGATATAGCTTACTTTGGTGATAATTGTTTGGTGTAGGCATTGATAGAGAAAACCAATCTGAATCCTAGTGAGGTTGGAGATATTGTGGTGGGTACCGTGTTGGCACCCGGAGCTCAAAGAGCAAGTGAATGCAGGATGGCTGCATTCTATGCTGGTTTCCCCGGTATTTATTTGATTATTTAGTTTTTGCAATCTTAGTTTGTTCAACTTGATGATCCCTAGCTTATTAATCTCGAAGTTATAGTTAGTTTATTGGTCATGTATGTCACAATTGTTCTGCGTAGAAACTGTGCCTGTCAGGACCGTGAACAGGCAATGCTCGTCTGGGCTTCAGGCAGTTGCTGATGTGGCCGCTGCTATAAGAGCTGGATTTTATGATATTGGTAAAGAGTGCATCTTTTCTTTTTCTTCCCTTTTTTTAGGATGTCGTAGAGTTACCTTCTTTGAAGATAGACCCTTAATCTTTATCATTTCATTTAGGCATTGGAGCTGGCCTGGAATCCATGAGTGCTAATCCAATGGCATGGGAAGGGTCTGTCAACCCACAAGTATATTCTCTCGCCTTCTTTTCTCTTATATGAACAAAATTATTGGTGAGAATTTTTTTCTTTAAAAGGATCATAGGATTCTGACGTGATCTTCCATTGACAATGTCAGGTAAAGACCTTTGAACAAGCACAAAATTGCCTTCTCCCTATGGGTGTCACCTCAGAAAATGTTGCACATCGTTTTGGTGTAACTAGGCAAGAACAAGATCAGGCTGCTGTGAGTTGAATGAGTCAATGTGGTATTAGTGGTCTAAAGCAATTTTCTCTATTCATGTTCTTACGCTTGTGCTGTTAGGTTGAGTCACATAGGCGAGCTGCTGCTGCTACTGCCTCTGGTAAATTCAAAGATGAAATTATTCCTGTGCCCACCAAGGTATCCGCTATTTATGATGTTCTAGCTGAATTTGTTTGTGCAAGCATTTTTTGTGCGAGTGCATATATGGTTTTTATTGGGCACTGATCTCCAGTTCATTTAAATAGATTGTTGACCCGAAAACGGGTGAGGAGAAACCTGTTACAATTTCTGTTGATGATGGGATTCGACCTAACGCAACATTGTCAGACCTGGCAAAGCTGAAGCCTGTGTTCAAGAAAGATGGGACCACCACTGCAGGTATTATTTTCATAGCCCGGGTGATTTTTTTTTCATGAACTAGTATTCATTTGAGTCTATTCCATTTCATCATTTGGTGCTTGTATCGTAGGCAATTCTAGCCAAGTGAGTGATGGTGCTGGGGCTGTTCTCCTCATGAAGAGAAGTGTTGCATTGCAAAAAGGATTACCCATCCTTGGTGTATTCAGGTTTGTAACCTTTGGGTAGAACTCATTCATTAATGTGACGTGTTGCACTGACTTGATGATGAAGCAGTGGTGCATAGATTTGCTTAATAAGAAAGGTCCGGTATACAGGCATATTCGAGTTCTGTGAGCAGAAGCCTAGTTTATTGTAGTGCTTGGTTTTCAATAGTATTCTGTGTACTTCTTATTGGCTTTCAACCTATATGCTGGAACCCACCCTACTAATCAGTTGCTCTTGGTGGGAACATATAACCTCATGGAGAGTTATTTCAAGCACAGTGTCATCCATCAGAATCCTCACTAAATAAATAACTAAATAAAAGAAAAAGAAAAAGGTGCTCTATAATGGCAGAGGCTCTTCAGGACAATGATGTGAAGCAACAAATTCTTCTTTTCATTTATCTCTTCAATATGACCTCACCTTACTATACTTCAGAACCCAAAAACTTAGTGACAAGTTTTGTGACCTAAACAAGTTAAGTCACACAAATCTGATTAGGGTGAGAATTTCTGTCAGCCCCACTCTGCAATATTTTTTTTGATCAAGTACTCTGCAATATTTTTTTATCATGTTTGTATGTTAAAAGTTGATCATTCATGGAGATAATTAAACTCTTAATCCTTTATCATGATTTATTAGACTAAATTAATTCATCAAGTAAATGTGTGTTGAGATGCTACGCCCATGTCTTTCATCTGTTTCATGGCTAGTCCACTAAGTTAATCTGAAACAAGTGACATTACTTGCTATATACTAAGAAAATTACTTTTGTTGGTCGTGCAGGACTTTTGCTGCTGTTGGTGTCGATCCAGCAATCATGGGTGTTGGCCCAGCTGTTGCAATTCCAGCTGCAGTCAAGGCTGCTGGTTTAGAGCTTGATGATATTGACCTTTTTGAGATAAATGAGGTATTAAATGTGAAAGAAATCCTAATTTTGGATCCAGGCACTGTGAATATGTAATTACTACGGAAATGTGGAATTGTGCAGGCATTTGCATCCCAATTTGTGTATTGCCGTAACAAGCTAGGACTTGATCCAGAAAAGATAAATGTGAATGGAGGTGCTATGGCCCTTGGGCATCCTTTGGGTGCAACAGGTATACACTAGAAATTCAAATTAACTTGAGTTACACTATCTAAAAGTTTGAAAACACGGGTATTACTGACAGGAACTATTAAAGGTAATTGGACTCTATAGGGTTTACATTATGGAATTTCTGCATTCATTTGAGCCAACAAGTATTGAGGTTGACAGATGGTAATTGCACCAGGAATAATACAGAAATTTACAAAATATATATCAGATGCAAGCATGAGGTGATATAGTAATTTGTTAAACATGTCATTTGAGTTATCATCACGTATGAAGCTTCTCATGGAGATGCTATTGATGATTGACTTAAGCATGTAGTTGGATCTTTTTTATATTAGGTTTTACATTGCGGGCATGATATCACTTTCTGGCAAATGCTAATTGGGCTAGAATGCCAGTATAGAAAGGAGAACTTGGATCCTTTTAAAGTGTTTTTGACAAGGAAAGCGGGGTTTCAATAGATGGTGGTTTTTAGTTCCTGTACTGACAGCTTGCTCTGTGGTGAGGCTTGCTTGGTTTGGGGGATTAAACAGTTATTGTGAAGATTAACAGCAATTAATTTAGAGCAATAAATAAGCTGCATAAACAATTCATCCTATTGATATTGTACGTTGAAAAATGCTAGACATACAACTCTTTTACAATTTTTTTAGAGTTTTTGAAATGTGTCAGCAAGTGATTGGAGGGTGTTGAATGCTTATGACTTTTGGCTCCAATCACATGCTGACAAGTGTTAGAAGTTGTAAAATAATTGTATGTGTAGCATTACCCTTGGACATTTATGATACTTCAAATGTTAATTACTTATATCATACTTCACGGGTTAATCTAATCAGATTATAACTGATTATAATTAAGAATAAATTAATCGATTTCATTTGAAATTATATTAAGCCACCAATACTAAATTGATAATGGAGAAGGTAACAGCTGAAATAGGATTCATGTTGGGTAGGGCACAACCCTGCTATGTATTTGACACAGATTGCCGCACTACCTAACTATGGCAAATGCTTCTAGTGTCGTTAATGATGAATACTGCTGAGAGTAACACCTGCCAAATAGTAGCATATCCCTGGGCACAAATGATGACCAATGAGTTCAACATGTGCACAAATGGTTGGTTTTATGAAGTGATACTGGATTCATGCAGAGAAATAGTAGTTGATTATTACTCTGGATCACACCCCTTCATGAATATTTGCAGAAACAAAGTTTGGAGCATCATTCTGATGTCTGTTCATGTGGTCTTCAAATTGTTGTAGATACTTCTATTTTTTGGAGCATAAAAATGGTGTGAAGCTTTCTTTTATCAATTAAGAAATTTGCTAAGACTCTTCTGGCTGTCACAGGGGCTCGCTGCGTTTCTACTCTATTGTATGAGATGAAGCGCCGTGGCAAAGATTGCCGCTTTGGAGTTATATCTATGTGCATAGGTACTCACATACTCTCTCTCTCTCTCTCTCTCTCTCTGCGCCAAGCCCACGCAAACATGTGCTGGAGTATGTGGCTAACCATGAATGTTTACAACTGAAATGCAGGCACAGGAATGGGGGCAGCGGCTGTTTTTGAACAAGGGGATGCTGTTGACGAGTTCTGCAATGCCCGGACAGTTGGAAGCAACAATCTTTTATCTAGGGATGCTCGTTAGAACATTTTTATCTATCACTGGTGGGAAATCTCTATTAATAATGTCATGTCTGGGATTGAATATCCTGTTAAAGCATTGTAATAAAGATGATGTTATTTTTTGTTGAAAGGCTTGGAGTAATTAGTTGAACTTTCTATTGAGTAGTCAGATGGACTAAATTACTTTTTTCGGGTAATAGTTTTGTCCCTTTTTTAATATCTACTAAAAAACAGTAGTACCTCTAACCTCGCCTTGTGTTCTTGTGATTTCATTGAGGCTTTGCTTCATGGTCTTTTGCATTTGTATAAAAGAAAACTTCGTGGTCAGGAAATAGGTCGTCTTTTCTTACTAGGGCCTGGAAGTGAAACTACCTGCTGCAAATTGTCATATCGTGGAACTTTTTGTGTGTGTGTGTGTTTTTTGACTGTTTTATCCCTATGAAACCTTGTTCCTTTAGGGCAATTACTGAATTGAGGGTCTGTTCAAGCATCAATCAACGTTTGAGCAGCCTGCACTAGTAGTACCTTGTGTGTCTGCAACGTTCCTGATTGGAGATATTTTCACGTCAGTTTAATTGGCTTTCTTTATCCATGAATCATGATGGTTTGGATTCTAGACACCACGGAAATGACCGGTGGTGTTTGCATACCAGTTGTGGCACTGTGAGCCTGTGACTGACATGGCTGTCTGAAGCACCTCAATGTGATGTTGCTCTCTGTACTGGACGCGGCAGCAATGAAACTTTCCTCCTCCTTTTTCAAGGATGCTGCAGTACCTAATGAGCCCTCTGATTTTTTTAAGAAAAAAGCTGAGAAAGAGATGGTGGGTGGTGCATGCTGCAACTTTGCGTCATTTCCCCACCTTATTTCTTGGAGGTGAGATTTGTTCATGGTGTTCATGGATTGGCCTCGTTGCATCTAGTGTGCAAAAAGAAGTGGCTTGAGTGATCACTCAACCATGCAAAATCCATAAACGTATCCTTAAAAATTTAAAATGCAATTCCAAGTCTTTGTTAAACAAAGGAATTGTATTAGTTATTCAATACTGTTTAAAGAGCAGTAAAAGTCGGTAGAATCAAATGGATAGAATGGTTAAACTAACTTAACTTATTTCCTAAATTTTGTGCATTATTATTAAATAGTCTTAATTACCAAAATTATCCGAAGAATTTTAGATTTCATCACACTAAATAAGAGCAAAACCTAATGGCCAGGAACAAAATAACAAAAAAAAAAAAGGAGCGGACGGGGCAATTATGTCCCCAGCAATGGCTGTTATGGACAGTGAATTTTCTATGCTATAAAATCTCATTTGTGTATTACCTGAAAGAAGTGTTAGAAGAAATAAAAAAGTTGTTCCAGTATTTTGAACCAAATTAAAATTTCAGTGAATTCTAATCAATATTATTCCCATTCCATTTGTGGACCAAATTCCTTTTTTCTTCTTCCTGTTCTTTCAATTGAAGGTTGACCAGATTCCGATGACGCGTCACCAGCAGACTCGTCCTTGTGTTGGAAAATAACAAAATATAGGGACCGAAGGGCAATAAGACATGACATGGGCCACATGGCTATTCGACGCATATTTAAGGTCGCATGAGATGAGATTAGAAATACACTACACTTCTCATCACCTTCAAGCTAGGAGCTACCTAGGAATTAGAATATGTAGTAACAAACAGCGTTTTGTTATTTTGGGGTCCAACTTGGGTTTAAAGAAGAAAATGCAACTTTCCCTCAGCATTTTCTGAACAAAAAGGGAATATAATGACAGTTTCTTGAGGTGAAAATTTTTTTTTTTTATTTTTTATAGTTGACCAGACTAAGGTCATAAGATAATTTTCTCAATTGAACCGTCTAATTGGAGGAAATATATATATTGAGCCAACTAGTATTGGAAAATAACTTTAGAGGGTATACACCAAACAATTATGATAACGATGGGTGTCGTATAGTGGTCAACCAGTTTTGTCAGATGAAGGCTCACCTAAAGTAACCAATAACAGAGAGCCTCCTTTGGTTTTATGGCAAAGGGCAACGGAGAATGGTGGACAGTGTAGGTGGGGCGATGTCTCTCTCGTCTAAAACAACCACCACTTCAAGTTTTGCCTAAAATAATGAATGCAGTAGTAGCCACCAACTAGGGTTCCTCAAGAAAAAATGTATCACATATAAAAGGGGCTCGGTTGATTTAGTTTTGGTCAATTTTCCGACCCTATAAAACCAAACTTGAAAGTGAAAGATTGTTCCGACCCCAGCCTTAACATGGGTAGAATTGGCTGACTTTGGTTGATTTCCGTCTATTTCATTCGAATGGATCAGGTTGTCGAGTATTTTGAACAACCCTAATTGCCATGGCACCCTCTAAAAAATTTGAAGCAACCTCAGGTTGACAACTATTTCACATTTATGTCCTATTAGAATACTTTTTCAAACAAAAAACAAAAAGTATTAACGAACAAAAGCACCTCCCAAGTGAAATTCCTAGCTCTACCATCCAAGCGACAATCATATATATACCCATACATGTCACGCTAATTGGCACAAACTACATCTTATTAGGTATAACACAAACAACATATATCAGCTGACCTGACATGCTTATGGCCTCCTTGAGACTAAATGTCGTAAGAGAGGGGCTGGACCACATGACATGTCGTAAAATGGACTTCTGGTACACATCTTGGCAATGGGAGGCTTGCGTACCAAAATGATACCTCACGCAATTTGAAAATAATTGGGAATCCTAATTCCAAGAACAGCCATCTTAAGCCCATTTCTTGTTAGCCTTCACCAAGCCTTCAGGATGCCGTCCCATTTGAATTGACTTCATTAGAACTTCAAATTGTTCATATATACATCCTAAGCTCAAAATGAGCCCATAGATCAATTCCAAAGGAGACAAGGCAACCTTGTCAGCACCACCGCGAAGAAATTTTCCGCGACTCATACAAATTTAAGCTTTTTAAAACCTAATGGAACAAAAGTACAAAGAGCAGTCTGCCATAGCATAATTTCCATTACAATATCATCCAATGGGTAGAACAATATGATTGAACCAATGATTACCTTGGCCCCAAAATGAGAATGCTTGCAGATGTGAAGTAATTCATTGTAGCATGATTACTTAAGTACTAGCATCCCAGTGCAAACTAAGTGATGGAAGACTTGCAAACTGGGCATGATGCTTTTCTGCTCAGCCATGGATCAATGCACTGTCAACAAAGAAAGAAATAGTCAGATGTTTGATGGCTTATTTTGTAAGACAATTGTGTTTTGCAAGAAAGAGAATTCCTACATCTTTATGAAATTTGTGTAAGCAAGGGAGATGTCGAATGGTTTCTCCAATAGTTGGGATTTCAAGACAAATTGCACAAGCTTCTTCACTGGTGTCAGTCTGAGAAACACAGAAAACAGAACAGCATGAATTAGCAATAATATTCTGCAGATCTGACTAATCAGTGCATGACCCACAATAAAGAAAAGTACTACCTGATCCATTCATGGAGAGGGAGACCAGACACACACACCCCTACACCTACCTGTACTGCAGACTGCGGCAGACAATTAATCTGATTGACAGATGCACCGGCATGTTGGTGATTATTGTCATCAAGGGCCAACAACATTTCATAATCATTTCTACAAGAAAATGAAAAGAGACATGAAATATATTTAAAAATTTTGTCAGTAAATCTAGAAGAAAAGAGAGATATTATTGTTGATAAGAAACAGAATTTAAAAAATTAAAACCTCCAAGATTCATTAAACATTAATCAAAGAGAGTTAGCAAGAAATGTAGGTTAATTAATAGGGAGAACAAAATCTTACTCATTGAAATCACGCTGAACTTGAAAGATGTGATTGACCATACTCATATCACTAAGGTCCCCGACTGCAGCCTCTAATGCTTCCAATATATCAAGTCTCTGAATGAGAAAGCAAGAGATCAGTATCATTTTAAAATAGCCCCCTACATACTGACAACATAATCAACCTTTGAATTGACACTCTCAGTACAAGAGAACAAAAAAGGTGTTCTCTTTATTTTCAGGTAATTACATAAGAAATCCCAGAGTTTGACGTTGACTTTGAATTAAGCCCTAAAATTGTATTGACCAACCTATAGCTTCAAAAATATTACAATCTAAATCCTAAATGAGTTAGAAAGTAGCAAAGACTGACATGAGCCGCACTTAAGACCTTGTGAGTGCCAAAAAAATCCATCCACATGAGCACTCCACACACTAAAAACCACTAACAAATAAATACAATTAAAGGGAGACAATGCTTGTTTGTTTATCCAAATTCCTTTTTTTTTTATAAGTAAGAGTCAATATAGGACAGAGTTTTCCTCTAAATTAGGTTGGAGGAAAACTCTGTCCGTCAATATATTAAAAGCGCAAAAGCGCAGTCCTGGCACACAGGAAGTATACAAAGAATTGTTTATCCAAATTCCTAAATGCGGTTCATGTAACTTTTGGCTAATGGAGGCTTATTGAGGATCCAAATTGCAATGACTTTACTACAGGATGGACGTTGATACAACTAAAAATTGAAATTAAGGCCAAACTTTAGGGGTTTTTATATAATTAAACCCTTTTTCCTTGATAAAAATGCCAAACTGCATTTTAACATTAAATTGTAATGTGTAAAACTTCTAATAGAATCAAGTTATCTTCTCTCATCCAAAACTTGGGTAGTAATGACTCCTCCATAACCATATGCATTCCTCAAAATGTTAGGAAAACTGTGTATTTAATGCTGCCTTGACATATAGATCACCAGAAAGCCTTAATTCATAAGCTGTAAATGCAAATGGACGCAATACATATCTCTCGTACTCAGAAAAATACCTTGCCCTAGTATTAAGGAGTTACTGTATAACTGAAATAGAGGAATTAAACAAACTTGTACTTCAAATTTGCTCAAGTGAATCACATCTGAGACTCCCTTTTATCATTTCTTTTTCTAACAAAACATGAAGAGCTTCCTTTTACATTCTTCTCATACAGCGTAATGCTGTCCAACAATTAATGTCCATGGTATCCATGAGCTGAATTTTCAAACCATAAACACATTCAAACTTCCTAATAGCCATACCATTAGCATTTAAGATAGCAATGTAATATGACCTATGTACCATCACATATGTCTATTACATCTAGATCATCTAAACTATCAAAATAACTTTTCAATTTATATTCCATCGTCATATCACAGCATAAAGAAATGGGGGGAAAAAGAAACAGAAGGGATAGAAGGACTAGGGAGAGAGAGAGAGAGAGAGAGATACCATGTCTAAATCCATGTCTATAGGAAACCGGAGATTCCTTCTATTTGATGATACTGTAGGAGAATGTCTGGAAAAGTGGTTCCTCAGCTGTGTTATTCTACTAGAGGTAGGAACTCGAGCCTGGGTTCGCATCAACTGTGCTAGTCGACTAGAGGTGGGAGCTCGAGATTGGGCTCCTCTTCTAATTGATGGGTTTTGAGAAGGCCGTGACCGGGGTTGTCTATATGACTGTGATACCAATAAGCCTCTCTAGCAAACATTCAAACGAAATGAACTGTTAGTGAAACCTGGTAGAACAGTCCAGCAAAGAATAAAATACACCAAGTATACATAAAACAAATGCTAAGTATGCAGGCAAATAGATGTCCATTTGCCAGGGATAAACTTCATTTTGGAAATTATGTGTTAACAATAATTCATACATATTCTAGTAAAAAAACAACATATCAGTCACCAGGCTGATATGATCCTGCTTTTGAGTGAAACTTAGTAGTAGGTGCTGATGCAAAATAAACATAGCATTCAATACAACTGGACCTTTTAGGCATCCTTAACACACCCACGTACTGAAAGACAATCATTCTTTATGTAGGCACTTATAATATAATGCACGATCTTTTCCATATACCTCTTAACAAAGTAGGAATTAGTAGGGCCCAAAAATTTTGTTCGGACCTGCTACACCATTCTCGTAATGACAGGTAAATACACAACTCATACCATCATGCACCCGGATGGGATAAACACTCATGAACAGCCTCATGCATAGTAAAAATATAAAAATCAATCAAGCTTGGCTTGTACTCAATACAAAATTAAACAAACCAATCTCAAACATTTAAAAACTTGGCTTAGCTCAGCTAAATGGCAGCTATCAATATTATTTATGGATTTTTTAATATAGCAAAAATTATCACAACTACATGTTGGAGTACTGTCCATCATTGCTTCATCAAAATATAGAGGCCTCCCGTTTGTTGACAGACCAAGTCATGAATATGCAAAATTTTACAACCAATGCTAAATGCAGAAACCAGTTCATAATTTTCAATATGAAATTTCTTGATAAATATCCAATAGCAGCAATACAGTGACTAACATCTACTTAATGTGCATTTCAAGGTATCGGTAAAAAAAAAAAAGAGGCTCACTCACAGGATGTGATTCAATGTGACTTCCACCAGAAGCAGCATGGAGAACATCCTCCTGGGGCAGCACCGACGCTAAATTTTCATCAATCTGCAAAAAAATTGAGAAACATGAAACTCTTGCAAGAAAGAAGCATTACTTACCAAAAACACAAAAAAGAAGAGAAAAGAAACATCTGATTGGGAACCTACCCCACCACCTCCAACCACAGGCTCTTCATGATATAGTTGTTCTTGGAGTTCCCGAGCCAACATTTCATCTGCTTCTACTTGTCTTGCCCTAGTATCTGAGTCATCATTATTCATGCAGTCTAAACCACGGGAGATGCTTCGTCTCATTTCAGGTGATAACTCATCAACTTCAATAACTGGATCCAAACTGCCCCAATTTTGACGAGTCTGAAGTCTGGATGGCCTTGAATTCTCTCCAGAAGAACCAAGAAACACAATATCTGAGTCATCAGAAACTGATGTTGAGCATTCACCAGGATTTCTTGAAGTCAATTTATGTTTCTTTTGCCTTCTAAGTGTATTTGCTGCATGATGTGGTCCAGCTACCCGGTCAACCTCAGAGTCAATCCTGGAAGCTGTTTGAGCTGCATCTGAGTCTTTTGCAAAATCAAATTGAGCCCTGCGGTTTATTCTACTACCAGCATCTCTTGGCTCTGCTCTGTTTTTATGTTGCTGACTAATAAAGCTTCCAACACCATCAATTCTCTCAGAAAGAGATACAGCTACATCAGACAAGGGATGATCAGTGAACCTTGAGCGACTCCGTGTGCTTCTCCAACCACCTAATCCCTCTGAGCATCCAAATGGATTTCTGATGGCATAACTACTTCCATCAACCTCTTCATTATTAATGACAGGCCTGCTCCAAAAGCATAGCAGACAATAAGGTCTCAGGATACAAGCACTTGAAAAAGTTACATATCTAAGCTGATCCAACAAATGTTGGCAACAACAATTACAAAACACTGTTGAAACTTTTAACAGAGTCATATCCTCAAAACAAGGTTGAATTTTTAAAAATGCCAATATCTTCAAAATCTTGTTTCTATCATGTGCTATTTAAAACTTCCACAAAGTTAAAAAGGGCATCGTATATATCAGATCTTCAACAAATGGTAGACCAAAGAAATTGAAAATCATTAATTGCCTAACCATTGGCAAAATAAGAAGGAAAGACATATCCAAAAAAGAACAGGCCAATTTCAACAAAGATCTAAGAGGTAAACCCCTACATGTCCAACGCAAGTACACAACACTGATCGTTAAACTTCAGAGAGTGCTCATCATTCAAAATCACTCTTTAGATTATTTTAAAAAGTGCACAACTAACACAGGAGTTGTGATTATGCTGACAGTAAATTCGTGAAGTCAAGAGGAGGAAGTATATGATGATTGGATATGCAAGTTAAACGATCATTGAATAGTGAACAGAAATTGTCATGTTGATAAGCATGATAAAAACTATAATCTAAATTACCGGCATTGCAACAAAGTACTAGCCATCATCTCATAAAGAAAGCAAAAAAAAAAAAAGTAAAATAAAATGGTAATCAATTTTACATTTATGCAAAAATTACATCAAGAAGCTGATATTAGATCCATACCAATAAGTACTATGGCACAAGCAGAATAAAACTCCACAAAGACAACGTATTCAAGACAGATCTGAAAATATAATCTTTGGTAACAAAAATTACAGCAGAACTTGTGAACAAGAAAACTAGCAGCAAAGGATTATCAGAGACAGAAAGTAAGAAAGCAGCAAAGAAACATACAAGTAGAAAAAGAAAAAGGAAAAAGGAAAATTGGTTCTGGCATTATATAATCTAATTTGAAACAGGAAAGAACAGAAAAGTCAGAGCCTGAAAGTTGGAAGTTAACTAAGATATATCAGAAAGACCTGATAATCAGCAGTCCTAAACCATATGAAATTGACGATGGTAAACAAAAATCATAAGAAGCAGACACCAAGTCATCGAGTACAGTTTATAGGAAGATACAGATAATCATCATTTAAGGAGACAACCAAGAAAGACTGCAGTCATTTAAATGGGTCCCATCAAACACATTGTCCTGAGATTCAGAAGTGAAGCAGGATTAAGAGGAGTTACAGTGCTTACAATGAAGGCAAAAGACTAATTTTAGAGGTGCAGGAAATGCTGAGGTGGATTGGCAGCCTTCTTGCAGGCAGAAGGTTAATGTGAAGTCTTTATTTTGTAATGAGGGGTGATTTGGGGTTTGAGTTCCTTGAAAGAAGAATGGGCATTAAGGCATAAGACTAATTTCAGAGGAGCAGGAGATGCTGAGATAGAATGACAGCCTTCTAGCAGCCAGAACTTTAGTGCGAAGTCTTTATTTTGTTATGAGGGGTGATTTGTGGGTAGTTTCTTGAAAGAATATTTTCCATTCAAGTCATCCATATAAATTACTAATTTTTTCCCCCTTTTTTGGTGGTACTAACTACCTTGGGAAGTATTCTTCAAACAAGAGAGTACGTCTCACTGTTGGCGCTGGAAGTAGTGGAGAGACGGCAGACCATCTAGTTATAGTGTTCAGTACCTTGGGCAATCAGGCAAGTTGTATTCTCACAACTAGTTAAGGTAGTTGAGAAGTCGACTAGAAATTAGGAAGAAGAGGTGGGAAGTACGAGCATAGACAGCTATCTCACCGTGCCTCGAGTGGATCTATTTCAGCACGAAGGTAATACCGTAATAGTCATATACATTACTTGTATGACTTGTTTTCTTGAAATTGTTATTTGTTCTTATTCTATTTTAGAAGGTTTTAATAATAAGTCCTTTTCGGTTTTGGGAGGAGAGGGAGAAGAAATTTTCACCTTCTTTAGGCATATGTTGTTTACCGAGAGAAAGAGAGTAAGAGAACCCAATTCAGGTTCAAGGGGTAATAGACATCGCTTAGGAAAGATGACACTGCTCAAATAGTAAGGCATGTTGCAAAAGCATATGTACACCTCTCCACTGACCATTTATTCCTGCACTTATAGGAAGTCAACATACTGCAATAAAAGGGACAGAGCTGAAGGTAAATTATGTCCTATATCAGGTTTTTAACTTTATGTCCATCTTTTAAAATGAAAATTATTAATTAGCACATGGAAAGATAGCCAGTAAGAAAAGAAAGAGATGATAAGGGAACATTAGAGCTGCAGTTGCCATTATCAGCTGAGAGGACAGGTTCTCAGCAGCAAAAATTAGCAAGAAGCAGGTAAGAAGCAACAGGCATTAGGATCTAGCTGCATAGACTAACAAAAGCATAAAAGGATTAAGAGTGAATCTGTAAAGTTCACAGCAAAATACACTTCAATAAATAGAAATAATTTCCAGTTCCCCAGAAAAATACAAAGGCTTATGAGAAAAACACCAATTCTCCTGCTGAAAAGATCAGAAAGAATAGAAAAAAGAAATATATATCAACAGAAGTATAACTTGATATTTCAGGATACCTATAAAATTCCTAGGAGGTATTACGTGTCATCCAAAGCTTATGAGATTATGGATGTGATGCTAAAAAAAACCAATTATTTCTAAATAAACAAGAATATAACAATCAATCAGGAGTATCTACCTAGAAATGAGCATTTAAACTGTAAACAAATTACCTGCCAGGTGTATGAATAATTTTATCACCTTGCTCCTTTGATGTAGATGGATGAATTACAACACCTTTTCCTTTTACTCTATCACTATTATTCTCTTCAGAAACTATGTCATTAATCTTTATCAGACAAGGTGTACTTTTGGAAACCACAGCCCCCAAAGGACTCTGTTTGGCAGTGGAACTGGTAGTCTGCCCCTCAGCTAACTGTTTTGCCCTTGTTGCTATATTATGTGGGGAGATACACCCATTGCGAACCAACCTTTTTTGCCCACTGACTCTTGGCAGGGTAAGAGACTGAACAGGCTTGGACATTTGTTTTTCAGTCTTATGCTGAGAATCATTGGACATATTAGCCCCTTTTCCATGAGCCACAGCCAATTCAGGACCTTTAGATGCATTGTCCTCTAATTTTTCCTTTCCCTTATAGGCATTGCTGGATGTCTTTGAAGAATCTAGAATGCGATTTGAAGAAGAACCGTCAATGATCAGTATTTTTTCTTTTCTCTTATCTTCAACCAGAAGATCTATACATGCATCATGTGGAAATACGGTTTTGGGCTTTTGTGTGTGACCATTCTGTTCAGTTAAATCTGAAAAGGCAGTGCTTTCTTCACAGCCAGATGATTTAGAGGGAAATTTAGTGCATATTCCTTTCCCTTTATCCATGTTTTCTGTTCCAATAGAATGCCTTGTCTTATGAATGAAGCTTTTGTCTTTTACTGGTCTTCTAAATAAGTGAGCATTCTGGGAAGCATCGGAGTTCTCTGGAGGGGAAGGTAAAAGGGAGTTGCCACAACCCTTAGGTTCATCATTGCTGAGATTCTTGTGAGAACGAATAACCAATCTTCTGTTCTGGCCATTATCATTGACCAGCCTACCCCGGCCCCTAAGCCCATCCATACATTTGCCATCCACAAAATCAGGATTCCTCAAAGAAGCAGCTAATGACAAATTTCTTTCTCTTCCAACACATTCCTTACCAATAATATGACGGGCAGCTAACCTATCGGGCGTGTCAGGAACATCAACTACCTCATCAATGTCCATTTCCTCCATATTCTGCATGAATTAAAAAAAAAAATCCAAGAAATCAAATCCAATCAATAAATTCAGCAGCCGCAACATCTAACAAGCAAATTCTATACATAACATAGATTTCTTAAAAGAACTACAAACAACAACCAAAAAAAAATGTTTCACTTACCAACACTCAAATGTAGAATCTTTTTTTTTTTTTTGATAAGTAACACTCGAGTGTAGAATCTTAAATATCAACTACTCATATAAGAAAAATATAAGTCCCAATTACGGTATAATTGGCCACTGTATCTAGTGGAAGCAACATGCCAAACATCATGCAATATATAAGTGTTGCAAATGACCTGCACCAATGAATTTCAACCATGCCCACTCAAAAAAACCAGTACAAGCACATAGACGTTTGTGAGCATGCTGACATTGATATGTAGAAAGAGCAGGGCTCAGATGAAAGGGAGTTAATAACTTCAGAAGTACAGAACATCCAAACTTACCTAGGAAAAAAAATTAATTAACTATTTGGATGAATTGGACAAAGAAAATTTAAACTGAGAGATATTTTCTGTGTTGTGTACATCCATACAAGCACATAAAAGAGACAAAGAAGAGGGAAATTTTCTGCATAGAAGATAGTAATCTTGCAAAACCTCTCCTTGAATCTTTAGAGTGAAAATAGCCTAGCAACAGCTGCACATAACTTGAGAAGCATTACACCACCCATTTAAATTTATTGATCTGTTCTTTTCTATTATTACTTTGTTTATTATGATTAAAAGGATAAATACTATTCTACTTTTCAAGAAAACTTTAGCAGCAATATGATATGGATCATGTTTGAAAACACTATAAGAACAAGAAGTGAAATAGACAACTTTTTATAGATTGACTCAACAGGTTTTCGAAGAATGTAAAGTGTAAGCTTCAAATAAATATTAACTTCATAACAGGGGTCGGATTAAAAACAATATTAAAGAAATAAGAACTATATAAAAGAAGTGTAAAGGAAGCATGAAATACAAGGATAAATTGCGTGTAAGGCGTACAAAGCCCTGGGAAAGAAAGATTGTAACAGAGATATTACAGCTAGAAAAAAATAAAAAAGTGAAAGCATAAAAGTCTAAGTCAAGTGAAAGCATCAAGTCTAAGGTTCAAATCTTTTTGGATGCAAACAATTCCTTGGGGCCACACTCGCCGGCGAAGCCGGAGTCTTACCTGATTCGTGTAGAGCAGGCACTCCCGAGATTTGCCTGACCGGAGTGAGTACACGAAGTGGCCCTACCTTGGAAGGGTTTTCCGTCATCCAAAAAAAAAAAGATAAAGCCGTTGACCGTAAAGATCTTCATAAAATAAAACAAAAAATACTCACAAAAAAAAATATAATAATAGTGGCTGATTTAAGAGTCTGTTACATGAACCTGTCGATTCCAAAATGGGCTTAAAATTAGGCATGCTTGATTGCCCTTGGACATTTTCACCAATCATCAAACACAGCAAATTTGGAATAAGCTTTAACAAATAAATATTCACTCAAGCTTTATAATTGAAAAAAAAAAAAAAAAAATTATATACATTTTTAAAATGCAACCCTGATATAATGCATACCCAGATTATGAAATTCACAGAATATGCTTTCTACATCAAATGATTGGTAGACAACGAAAAAAAAAACATAGAATGTCTAACCAAAAAAAAAAAAAACTAATAAGAAACCAAAGCAGATTCAATCTCCATCAAATAATAACTATAACTAATCCCATAACGATTCTGATTGAAATTCAAATAAAATTTGATTAATTAACTATAAACTGATCACAAATTCTGGAGTAAATTACAAATAGAGCAACAAGACAGCATAGTCAATTCAAAAAGAAAAAAGGAAAAATATATATTTGGAAACTAAGAGATTTAAACCCAAAAGAATTCAAAAAAAAAAAAAACGAAAATGAATACCTGATCTTGTTGGAGGTTCAAATCCAAAAGAGAAAGAAGCACCGAAGTTGAATTCAAGTACGAGGTTTTGTATCTTCCTATCGCTCCGTCCCTTGAGCCCATGGAACTTTTGTCTCGCTCCAGGTTATCAATGGGTCGGGTCTAGTTGGGTTAGGTTAGGTTGAGCTTGAGCATTAATTTCTTTTCTAATTGAAATGGAAGAGAAAAAGCTGAGGCCCAAACCGTACCAGCCCAGCCTGTTAACTTTTTCCGACCAAGAGAATAATAACAACCAAAAAAGAAAGGGTTAACTACATTTATGATTTACCCCGGGACTACTATTCTTTTTGTAATGTCTTTCTCAATATTTTAATTTTTACAATGTCTTCTCCAATTTATCATTGGGGTTGCAATATCCCCATTCCATAACCCGAAATTACAAAAATAAATTCTATAAGATAAAAAATGTCTTAATTTTTATGGAGAATATTTTTGTCCTTTTAGGTGACGGAAGGAGATATTACAACCCAATGGTAGATTATGAGGACATTCCAAAAATTGAAATATTGGGGGGTGAGGGGGGGGGACATTACTAAAAAAATGATAGTTAGAGAGAGATAAATGCAGTTTCCTCCAAAAAAAATCCAAGAAGAACTCGAAATAGTTTCATCATAGCATTTATGTCTTAAGCGTAATATAGAAGAACTTCATTAAATTGTAGGTGACGGTTATTTTAAGTTTAACTATGACAAATTGTTCCTCCAAATTGGGTCGGAATAAATTTTTCAAATATAGTCTATTAAACTAACATATATCCTTAAAGTAGGTGATTATCACATGCATTTTTAATAAAATTAACAAATGTCGATTAATAGGATTAACACAATGTATTTTCACATGAATTTTTTATGACATATGTCTGCTAATAAGATTAACATGTAATTCTCATAAACATTAAACAAAAAAAAAATGTAAAAAACCGCATGCTCTAATATATGTCAATTTAATCAACTAGGTTGGGAGAATTTTCTTCAACCCAGTTTAAAGGTAAACTTTCTCCTGCATTGTGAGAATCACATGTATTTTGGACATGTGTCACTTTAATATATTGGGTTGAATTAATTTCCTTTGACCCAATTTAAAGGAAAATTTTGTCTAGCTTAATTTGTCTAGGTTGATTTTAGATAATTATTTTGTAGGTGACGTTTATTTTAAGTTTAATTATGAAAAATTGTTCCTCCAAATTAGGTCAGAAGAAATTCTTCAAATATAGTCTATTGAACTGACATCTATCCTTAGAGTAGGTGATTATTACATGCATTTTTAATAAAATTAACAAATGTCGGTTAATAGGATTAACACAATGTAATTTTCACATGAATTTTTAATGACATATGTCTGCTAATAAGATTAACATGTAATTCTCACAAACATTGAAAAAAAAAAATGTAAAAAATCGCATGCTCTAATAACATGTCAATTTAATTAACTAGGTTGGGAGAATTTTCTTCAACCCAATTTGAAGGTAAACATTGTCTTGCATTGTAAAAATCACATGCATTTTGGACATATGTCACTTTAATATATTGGGTTGAATTAATTTCTTTTGACCCAATTTAAATGAAAACTTTGTCTAGCTTAATTTGTTTAGGTTGATTTTAGATAATTACTTTAGGAAAAAATACAAAACCCTTCTATGTGGTTGCACCCATATATAATAAGCTTTGTAAGGTCTAAAAAATTGCTTAAAACTCATTGTGACAAGCATAAGTGGCAAATAATTCTCCACCCCCAAATTCCGTTTGTAATTTTGATGAAAACTGTCAATATGCCAATCAGTACCAATAATAATATGACACGTGTCCCGTATGATAAAAAAGTATTTAAAAAAAAAACTATAAATATTAAAAAAAATGAACCAACCCCATATTGGTTCTAGGGGTGGTTGAACCACCCTCAAAGCCATGTGAGTGGTTCAGCCACCCCCTTTGGCTGAATATGAGAGTGGCCGAATCTAATGGTGGTTTAGCCACTTCCTTTGGCTAATCTGGGGGTGGACAAACCACCTCCTACAAAATTTGGTCTTTCTCTTTTCTTTTCTTTTTCTTTTTTTTTTTTAATATTTTTATGACTAATGCTTGTTGTCCATCTTCTTTTTTTTTTTTTTTTTTTTTTTTTTTTTTCATCTTTGTCCGTCTTGCATATGTGGATAGAAGGATGGACCCCACAAATACAAAAGAAAACTCTTCTTTAAAAAAAAAAAAAGTCACATATGTAATATGACGACCCGATTCATAATTACATTTTAGTTATATATATATATTTTTTTTTAAAAACATATAGTAATAATAAACCAGATCGATCGTCACAGGGTAATAAAAACACATCTATCATACATATATCTCACAATGTATCATGAGATTACATCTAGTACATCAGAGGTACATATCATATTTAATATAAACTGAACGGAGACATATACTATAAGAGTAATAAATACACATAGAGCTGACAAAGAAAATTACTAAGGATTAAAAGCTTACATTGTGACATATACAAAAAGAATGGCTATACAACTGTATCACATGTGACACTAGCCAAATATACAATAACATTACTTGTAAATACATCACAACAATATACAAAAGAATAAACTATCTAATAAATCCATACAAAATAATACATCTCACGACATCAGTCATAATAGCCAAAGTAGTAGGCCACGGGATCATTGTTTATCCCCTTTGAACCTACATCAACATCTATACAACCATAGAGATTATCCATGATTTCATAGGCGAAAAATAAAAGAGTGAGTCAACAGATTCAATGAATAAAAATTCACTAAGTTCACAATGAACCGAAAAATTAATTTACACGAGTTTACAATAACAACTACTAAAAATATGACATTTATTTTTAAAACATTAAGCAGCTGATGAAATAAACAATGTAGTCATAAAAGCATCTGAAATATAATAATAGCTGAGTACGTATAAGCATATTCCAATCTTCCTACTTGGAAGTATACACATATATACATATTTATGTTATAGATATATCATATAATCCAATTATACTCATATATAAGTATTCTTTCCCTTATGAATGAAAACACAAGCATATAAGCATATTTAAACAATAAAACATAAATCATATATGCAGCTAGCCGTAAGAATATATATATGTACTTTTTCATTGAACCTCATATACATACTAATACGTCTACGATCAATAAAACATAAATATCATATGCAACTAGTCGTAAGAGTATACATATGTGTTTTTTCATTAAACCTTATATGCATACTAATACGTTTATGATAAAGTCCAATAAATCATATCACAAACATCTCATAAATCAATCATGATTTAGTTACACCCACATACTAGTGATCCAACCCTTATGAACAGGCAGGTATATAAGTATTACCAACATCACATAAAATATCATAAACTCATAATCTATTCAATCATGCAATGTCTCTAGCTCTGTTATACGCAGCTTTGTACAACCCCTACGGCTAGGGTTACTATTTACTCTAGCTCTTTATCTCTGCTTTATTGCACACGGCTTTTAACAACCCCTATGTCTTAGGTTCATATGCACTCTTTATGCTCTAAAATAACATGCAAACTCTTTAGTCATAGTTCATCTCTCAATACAAATATCAATAAAACATTATAAAACTTAATCAAGTCAATCTTTCCGTCATAAAAACCAATCATAATAGATCATCAATAACTCATCATAAATCACTTATCAAATATTCATCAATCTTAAGAAAATAATTGAAAGCATAAATCATATTTTATCGTAAAATATCATCAGTTCGTTTTTTAACATTCATAATATTTCTTTAAGTTATTTGAAAATATTTCTTTTGTTTAGTAAATAAAAACATATACTAAACATTAAAACATAAAACATTTAAAGGGTGTATCATTCTTAGTAAGTATAAATACTTACTATTTTCACTTGTTGAGTTAACTTATAGACCGAAACGTTTAAGCAATGCCCTGCATAAACACATTGCTAAAACATTAACAACTATTCACTAATACTCCATACGCAACACCAATGATACTTGAAAGTACAAGTATCAAAGTAGTCATAAGCAACCCATATAATTATAGGGTTCCAAATAACATTTATATAACCTCCAATGTTAACCTATAAAAATATACTAGGGTAAAACATCACAAAACTCAACAATATATAACTAAAAAAAAACATAGGGTTTAGGCTTCTTATCTCAAATCTTGAAGAATTCGAAGTTCGTGCATCACGGAACTTCAATCTGACGAAGGATAAGCTCAACCCAACAAGAATCCTATGAGATTACTTAATATTAAGTCATATATTCAAGAATGCAGACCAAACATTGAGAAACTAGGATTTCAATAATTTTTACCTTGAATCGATCAATGAAAATACGTTTCCAATACTAAAGATCTTGATTCTAGTGTTAGAAATGATGATGGAAACTCACAATAATCAATATCTAAGGTTTGGGTATGAACCCTAGGTGACAAAATAAAGAAAAAGTATGAAGAGAGAAGAAAAATCGAAAAAAATGAGCTGAAAAATGCGTTTCAGCCTATTTATAGGGCTGAAAATACACTGTCGTCCGAACCAGCTGCAAACGCAATTTTCGGAGTGAATAGTAATCGGGTCCATCCGGATGGTGCTACAGACAAGATACGAACGGAGGTCACTGTCTGATCGATTTGACGCTCTAAACGTTGGAATTAAAAAAAATTTCATGAAATATTAAGTTATATAATTTTGAATTAGCTTTCCAACGCCATAAAGTTTATCTCAATCAGAGTTCGAAATTAAAATTTATAAGCATTTTAATCCGGATGAGTCAAAACTAAAACTACCAATTCAAGTGAAAAGCCACTGAAATAATTTTCTAAAGCTTTTTCTATGTGTTTGTCTATTCTTCTTACTTTTAATTACCTTTTTACCCTTATCTTTTAAGGTAATTTATAATTCTTTAATTTAAATTCTTTGGTGTTACATGTAAGATGGACAAAGATTAAGAAAAAAAAAAATGGACAACAAGCATTACTTTATTTTTATATAGACAATGCTTGTTCATCTCCATTTACTCATCTTTGTCCATCTCTTCCTACATCATATGTATATTATTATTTTATTATTTTGTTTATTTTCATGTAGAAAGAGATTAACATAGATGGGTAAATAGAGATAAACAAGTAACATTATTCTTTTTATATGTATATTGTCTTATCAAACGAAACACATGTCATATTATTATTGGTGATGATGTGACATGTTGACGGTTTCCGTCAAAATTACAAACGAAAGTTGGGGTGGAGAGTTATTTTTCACTTATGTTTAGTGTTTACCACAGCGAGTTTTAAGCCATTTTTTTAAACCCAATGGAGCTTACTACAAATTGATGCAACCACGAGGACCGATTTTATATTTTTCCTTTTATTTTAACACAAATTAATACAAGAAAATTATTCTAGACTAATTTGC
This sequence comes from Betula pendula, assembly GCA_900184695.1. Classification (NCBI taxonomy): domain Eukaryota; kingdom Viridiplantae; phylum Streptophyta; class Magnoliopsida; order Fagales; family Betulaceae; genus Betula; species Betula pendula. Next base: position 501,331 of record FXXK01000017.1, read on the forward strand.
TATCTCTTTTGATCTAATGAACAGTGAAAATTTACAAATTTGAAGAGATTTCAAAATAATTTGTTTGATTTTAAGGATAATAATTAATCACAATGATCAGTTTTTTATTTTTCTGGGAAAAATACATTTAACCTCCCCAAAGTTTGACAATTTTTTCAATCTTGCCTTTAATGTTTAAAATTTGGCAATGTACCCCCACCGATTTTCTGAATTAGACAATTTTGTCGAAGAAAACAAAATTTTCTAAAAAACTTATTGGCACATGTGACATTTTCCGTTAAAGAATACCAAATTGTCTAACAGATGTGCTACATTACAAAATTCATAAATTTGATGCAGTATATTGTCAATTTTTAAACATTGGAGACAAGATTGAAAAAAAGTCGAACTTCAGGAGAGTTAAATGAATTTTTTCCTATTTTTCCCTTTAGATTTGTTTTTTCTTCAAATAATCAAAAGCCTTCAAATTTCTGCTTGATTTTACCAATTTTTCTTTGTAAACAAAACAGGATAGGAGCAATATAATTAGTTTATGTCGTGTCTCCATTTCTCTCCTTTTATGCAATATTCAATGCTTACTTTTAGATAAATTATTGGTGTTGGGGCACTTTTTCGGTTATTGTCTAGGTGTTAGAAATTGGGTGGACAATTCTTTTGGGCTTGGGTTACTTTAGAGAGTGAGTCAAGCCCAAAACTCACGCTAACTATGGGAGTTGGTGGCTATCGCAACATTAAAGGCTTGCAAAAGACTCAAGTTCAAAATCCCACAAGACAAGAAAGCCCAAAGTTTAGCAATAACAATATTAATGAGCTCAACAGTTATAACCATGTCATGTTCAATAGTAATAGTAAATGAATGTTCATTGGCAATGGTAAAAGTGAACTCAGCAGTAATGATAGTTGAGTGTTCATCATTGATAGTAGATGCATTTAAGTAGTGCTAATTTGTACATCACCAAATGAGCCCTATCTTAAAATTATAAGCATGTCTCTCTCTTCTAGAGAGAGACTCTCCTCCTTATCTCTAAGAGTAAGGTTTTCTCCACCTTTTTGTGAGGTTTTTTCCTTTTTTCCGGTGGTCTCTCAAGGGAGAATAGATAGTTTTCTTTCCATCCCTCCTCCCTCCTCCCATCTTTCTTCTTAGTTTTCTTCCTTTTGGTTGTAGTTTTTTCTTTTCCTTCAAACACCACCTTTGTAGTTCAGCCACTGCCGCCTCGGGTTCAAATCTCGCCGCCGTGCTTTCCATCTTCTATTTTTCGCCCTCCCTTGTCGACTGGCTTTCAGATTTGTAAAGGTTCATGGGTTTGGTTTTTCCATGGCTAGATCTATGAATTTCTGTCAGCTCCGGCCTCTCACACACCCCTCCATCGTCCTCTTGGGCCTCCTCGCTCCCCTCCGATCTCTTCAGCGCCGCCATACCCCCTCCACGCGCCGGCACATGGGTCCTCCTCTCTGGCACACGACCGCTCCAGTGCTCTACTCTGCCATTTTCCTCTGCTGCTACTGCTGTTTATGGATGTTTTGTTATTTTCATATTGTAGTTTTGTTTTTCATAGCTTGTGTATTTTACTGTTATTGTGTTGTTTGGGTTACTACTATATGCGACCATATTGAGAGAACCAGGACACTTGTTTGTCCCATTTTTTACTGTTTATTTGTAATTTCGCACTGTTGTTTTCGTTTTGAGTTTATTGTTGAAGAGCCCATCCCCTTTTCGGTGTATTGTCTTTTCTTAAGATCTCCCACTCTCTCTTCCTTTCGGATTAAAAGTGAAAAAAATCCTCCCTTGTAACCATTTCTTTAATCAATTTAAAAAAAAAAAAACCTATCTTAAATTGTAATTATCCCAATTGACGTATAAGTAGTGCCAATTTGCATATCTTTTTCACTTATTCATTTTTCCGGCTAGAGCCAACTTGTAGAATTGGAAAAGTGCATTACCAATCTTTCTGTTCACCTTGCCCATAAAATGTCCAATCCGATCAACTTTGAGGCCTTTTTAATACAAAATTCACAATTCCGGCCCGGGGAGGCATAAAAAGCAAAAGGCAAAAAGACAAACCAGAAAACTCCTCAACTAATCGGCCAAAAAGGGAGAGATAACCCTATTTCTCCAAGGCTAAACAAATCGATGAGCTGAGTAGCTAGATACCCTAAAATAGCCGCAATAAGGCACCCCATGGGATGGACTAGTTATGCCATCAGTAAATATGTCCTCTCCACTACTCATCAGTCACACATCCCCTTGAAGCCGACTGCACGTTCTTGATGTACTGGAAACAAATAAGATGGAATTTCTTTACTAAATTCGTCAAAGTAATATATACAAAACATGGATGTCATGGCAGAGACCCAAATACCTTGTAAAGAACTCCTCTATTAGCCTTATATGCGGGCTGAGTCCATTTCTTTCTTCGCTGGTCCATCTCCTCATCTGTTATCTGAACATCTATTCTCCTATTCCCAACATCAACGTCGATGATGTCTCCATTTACAATCAAACCAATTGGACCACCTTCCTGAAAAGAGAAATTCACAACACATTATGTTGGTCATACAATTTTAGTTTGTGAAGAAAAAATTTGTGGGTTTTTTTTTTTCCCCTTAAAAAGATGGAAATAAAAAGGTAGTACACCTGTGCTTCAGGGCATATGTGGCCAACAACAAATCCATGCGAGCCTCCTGAAAACCTACCATCAGTCAGCAAAGCAACATCCTGCAGCATTCAAAAGCAATATCCAAACAAAAAATCATTCTTAGTAAGCAAAATTTGCCGTTAACTAAGTTCATGCATTTACTTGAAAAGAACATATTGACAGATGAAAGATATAAAGCAAAAGTTATATCTATAAGTAATCAATTTATAAGTTTTGAAGTGGATTCATGACCTTAAAGTAACACTACAATTTAAACACAATGAACAAGCATTTATCAAGTTGCCTCACGATCCGGAAAACTACAGCATAATGATTTGACTCAACTAATGACTAGAACAGACCTCTAATCATAAACCAAAACAGAGATCTAATAAAATCAGACCTTTCCAAGACCTGCTCCCATTATTGCACTTGTTGGTGTTAGCATTTCGGGCATGCCCGGTCCACCCTTAGGTCCCTCTCCTCTAATAATGACTACCTTTCCCTGGAACATGACAGACATAAACAAGAAATCAGATAACCCACACAGAATCTGAATCCCATGGTAACATCTTGTACTGCACCAATGCAAAAACAGGAAAATATACAACTATTAAGTCCATGAGAATACTGCTTACAATTGGATGAAATGCAGAATTGCCAACAAGTAAACTCTAGGATAAATTAATGAGATGTATTTGGTGTCATTCTCCTATACTTCTCTTGTCCATCTCTTTTTTAAATCCATCATTGAATCTGTGAGACCCATATGTGGATCTCACAGATTTTAATGATAGATTTGCACATCTCTTGTACGGAGATGGATAAAAGATGTGCAGGAGAATAAAAACAATTATTTCTCTAAATTAATAGTATAAGGGAAAAAGCATCACACAGTACAATTTAAATAATTATCAAAATGTGCAGAATGCAGATGAGCACTACCTAGGGCTAAGCAAATGCAGAGAATTTGAAATTTGTTAATGCAAGAAAACAGGAATTTAAACGTGGAAGCTCCTTAAATAAGACCACCGAAACTACAGATTTTATGAGTTTTTGGCAGAGAATTGATATTGTTCTGGTCTGCATGAAATGTACAAGCAGAAATTGAGTCACATAACTTTTGGAGAAGAAGCCTGAAAGGTAAAATTGTCAGCTCCCAAACAGAGTTGGTAAAGTTCTTTCTATTGCAAAATCCATATTCTTTAGTTGGGAGAAAAAAAAATAACACAAGATAAAATGAGTATACATATTATGAACATTTAGAAAGAAGACCATATAGGAGACAGAATACTGTAAGTTTCAGGCCTCTCTTTGTAGAAAAATGAATTATAAAACTCACTTATAAAAATGATTAAATGAAGCATAATTAGTCCTTTGGGCTTAACAAGCCTTTCACAGATAAGTCTGAAGTCAGAAAATTCGAGAATATATTGTACAATTATCGCTTTAATGGATTTCCTTATGCAAAAAAAGTCAATTGGGAGAATTATATTTAACACACAAGAAGATATTATTTATTACCCAGGCCAAATGATATGAGAGAAAGCCACCCTCTGGGAGAGCAGTGCTTAGCAATGATGAACATTTTTTACAAAGAGGCAAGCCCAATTCCCAAGGTTTTTCCTTTCTTTTCTTTTTTCTTTTTGATGATAAAAGGGGCCAAAATTTATGCAACCAAATTAACTATTAAACACATGAGCTTCTTTTTTGGGCAAGAGTCCTTTCTGCTTCCCATGAACTACATATACATGAACAAGAAAGCATAGGCATAGCAAAGACCCAGTCATTTATCCCAAACTCAGAATTTACTCAAAGCAACTTTGGGTTCTTAACTCCTTACCAGTTAGTGACATGACATCAAAACTGCTGCAGCTAAAGAACCAATTACACAACAGTGCCAACTAGAACACATACCTTAAAACTCAGAGGATCCTCAGAGATAGCTGCCAGCATAGATTCCTCTCCTTCAAAAACAAGTGCAGGACCTGGAGAACATTTATGTAATAAATATTTGGGTAGTATAGTGGACTGAACTTCAAAATAGAACATATAACTTCAAGAATAATAGTGCAAAAGAATATAAAATAGCACCAGAGAAATATAGCCCCTCTTTTCCGGTGATCTTTGCTACAGAACCATTTGGTGCAAGATTTCCATATAATATCTGGATGTGGCCTGTCTCCTTTATGGGATTTTCCAATGGTCTTATTATGTCCTGAATGAGAAAAGGCAAGAAAGAATTGCATTGTTTGTCTTCAAACATATCATTAATCAAAAGTAAAAACAACAGAAACATTGGAATCAGTAAATCTTAAAAATAGAAATATAAATGCCATCAAACCTGTCCTTTGGCTAAGGGAGGGAAACTTGCCGCATTTTCAGCCAGTGTCTTCCCAGTAACTAGAGAGGAAATACTTTTAGGTTAATAATAAGAAAACTATACAAAGTAAATTTTGTGATGAATGCAACAATCCAAATATGTGTACCAGTCATACAATCCCCATCTAAAAAGCCAAGCTCCAAAAGGTAGCGAATGACTGCAGGTGTTCCTCCAATCTATCAAAACAATCATATAAAAAATAAATAAAGCAAACCAGATAAAAAATGTAATCTCCAGCCAAGGTTCTTCCTAGTAGTAGTGAATTGAAAGCACAAGATGGTATTTATTAGGAGATCAGACCTTGTGCACATCCTCCATGACATACTTGCCACTAGGCTTAAGATCTGCAAGAAATGGAACCTCATCGCTGACCTTCTGAAAATCATCCAGAGTTAAATCCAGACCGACAGACCTGACAAGAATATTGGCATGAGCTACTTCCACTAATGCTATAAATGGTAAGCTTGGAAAATCTGGTACCAAATAATCTCCTCACCTTGCAATAGCAATCAAATGTAACACGGCATTTGTCGAGCCACCTAGTGCCATGACGATAACCATCGCATTACGTAGGGATTTACGAGTGATAATATCTCGTGGTTTCAAGTCCATTTTTAGTAATTCCAAAAGATATTTTCCTGCTAAACGGCATTCATCCAACTTCAATGGATCTTCAGCAGGTATCGAAGAGCTTTCACGGAAAAACAACAAATAAGAGGATAAGAAGAACATTGCTAGCTGCTGCCAATTCAAGTGATCAGGCAGACAAATTTCTACCTGTACGGAAGAGACATTCCCATAGCTTCAATAGCAGAAGCCATTGTATTGGCCGTATACATCCCACCACAAGCCCCTGCCCCAGGACACGAATTTCGGACTACAATTTTTCTCTGTTCATCACTAATGGATCCACTTACAAATTCTCCATAAGACTACATCAAAAAGACAAAAGAACGAGTTGGCAATATTAGGATAAGAAAAGAATGAGTTACAGCTTTTACATGTAAGAGTTTATTCTTGTCATTAAGAAGCAAAGGCTATACATATTCACACAATCAAATAGAAGAAATAGAAATAGACATTTGACAAATTAACTAAATACGACATCAATATTTGATCAACATATGCAAATAATGCAAAAGCCTACTTAAGTTGTAGTTTTTCAAAGATGCCAAACATTTGGTAAGGCAGCAGAATAAGACAACAATATAGAGGCGCCTTTCTAAGCACAGCTACATGTAAATCACACATATACACCCAGTGAGCCACAGCTACATGAGTTATGGTCCCTCCCTTCCCAAGCCATTAACAATTGTATTTATTTAAGATTTTCCATCAAGATTATTATACCTACTATAAGTCATGACAAAAACACGATTCCAACATAAATTCACATTACCAATATCAAGCATTATCTCTCCTTTCAACCATGCTATGTCCCTTGTGTAGAAATAGCATAACATAGGCGGTGTAAATGCAACAGCAAGCAGTTTCCATAAGAATTAATGACTTGTTATACATCTGTTTTATTTTTTATTTTATTTTTTTTATAAGCAAGTACTTTATTAAAAAAGCGCAAGGCACCCTTAAGTATATAGACAGTATACACAAGAGGCTTCTAACAAGCAAAAGAAACCCCAACGCAACAGCAAAGGACACCCACAACCCACACAACCCAAAAAGCCCTCAAACCCAATACTCCCAAAACAACAAAGCCTAAAGCCCCCAAGGCACACAACACTAAAAAGCGTAAGACTTGCATTTCCCCTGCCTAGAGAATGCTCCCTTAGCATCATAGTTGATGGAGCATTCTAAATTTAGAAACTCCCTTCTACTCTTTATCTTTCGAGGGGTGTCCTCTAAGGCAATAAACCCCTCACACAAATCCTCCATCAAAGCCAGCGCTGGTTCTATTTGAATGCAGAGTCTCAAAAGGGTGGCAGGGAGTACTCCCCATGATCCCCTAAGGACACCACATCAATAGCTCAAAGCCCGTTAACCACAACACCCGGTGAATCCTCTGGCCTTGGAAACCCTCTTGTGCAACCCGCCACCTCTAAAACGTCCCTGCTCGAACCCATAGTAACGGGCAAGGGTTGAGAAAGCCAAGCCTAAGAAGACTCCTCGCCGGTTTAGGGTTCCTCCCATCACTTGGCCAAGCCAACACAATAGAAGACGGCGAAGTCTGAGATTCCGACACTATTTGGAAGGACGTCAACGACAAGCTTGCCATCCAGGCCACATCGGCGTTACCAGAGCTTGCCAGACCTAAACCCATCAACGGTCTGTTTTATTTATTTGGGTTAAATACAAATTTGGTCCCTATGGTTTACCATTGTATCAAAAAGCTCCTTAGGTTTTCAAAAGTGTCAAATTTGATCCACACGCTTAACATTCATCAAAATGGTTCTTCCATCAATACGCCGTCTAAAAAACTAACCGAATTTTGCCATGTGTGCAAAAAACCACATAAGACTTGCAAAACATTGCCATGTGTACATTCTTGCCACGTCAATATATTCTTTAAAACAAAAAATAAAAAATAAAAGAAACAAAAATTTAAAATATTAAAAAAAAAATGGCGGCAGGGGAAAATCCCCGCCACTAGTGATGGTCGGGTTCCCCGGCAACCAACCCCCACCTTCGCAGAGGTGGTTCACAGGGGGCCCACACCCTATGGAGGTGGTCATAGGGGTGAGGGAGTACCTAGTGACTCACCTTCTCCCACGTTGGGTGGATTACAATAGACCCTCACCTCCACAACTACCTCCTTTTGCCATGCAGAGGTGATCACAGGGCCCCCCCACCCCCACGACCACTCATTTCGCCTTGAGGAGGTGGTTGCAGGGGACCCCCATCAAGCAATCCATGCAACACAAGAGAGGGCAGGTCGTGGGGGACTCTCCCAACCCTGCAACGACCTTAGTAGTGTGGGGGTCCCCCGCAAACCACCTCTGCGAGGGTGGGGGTGGGTCACCAGGGAACCCCACCACCACTGACGAGGAGGATTTTCCCCCACCGCCACCTCCTTCCACCCCTTCATTTTTATTTTTTTTTTCATTTCTTTTGTTTTTAATTTTTTGTTGCTTTTTGTTTTGAAGGAAATGCTGAAGTGGCAAGGATGTACACGTGGCAATGTTTTACATGTCTTATGTGGCTCTTTGTACACGTAGCAAAAGTATGCTAGTTTTTTAGATGGCAAATTGATGGAAGAACCTTTTTTTTTTTTTGATGGAAGAACCATTTTGATAAAGGTGAAAAGCATGTGGATCAAACTTGTCACTTTTTAAAACTTAAAGAGCTTTTTGATAAAGTGGTAAACCACAGGGACCAAATTTGAATTTAACCCTATGACTCCCTATTTATTTTTTTAAAAAAAATCAAGACTAAGTTTTCGAAGAGCTCATCATTCAAATCTGTATCTAACCCTGTTTTCCATGTCTATTTCTTCCAATGATATTAATCTGCACTGAATATTAGCAATCCTAATGAATTAACTTTAGATTTTAAACAAGTGCTTACAACACAATTCAGAACTAGTGTTAAAGGCTCAATGTCATTTCTTGATAAGTAATCCTCCGTCTCAAAAAGATGAAGTTGGTTCCATTTTTGGGCTACCCGAAAATATATGGAGTTTCCAAGACCATTTAACTTCTCATGTTACCACTACATTTAAATATGCCTTTTTTTTCAATTTGGATCCCGCTTTTTTTGAATTAGAATTGACTTTCTTGGCCTACCTAAGGACATTTTAGGAATATTATTATGTTTATTTTGTTTCATTAAAATGTGTGCCATTTGCAGTCACTCCATCTATTTTGGGATCGAGGAAGTAAGAAAAAGGAGAGACCTTAAGTATACAAGATATATGCAAAATGTTTACCTAATAAATACATGTAAACTTACTTATCAAAAAAAAAATACATGTAAACTTCAGCTGGTCCATAATCTAAAGAAGAAGAAACTGTATGTATCCAAAAGCAAGCATTTCAGATATCTATCAGACTAAAGGAACAATTTCAAATTCTTTATAGGTTCTGTTAGAGATGTTCAGGGATTCACAAAAGGCAGAAAAAGAAGAGTAAAGAAAGTAAAAACAAATAGAGAGTTAATATTAGACATTATTGTAACCATATATAAATTTAAGCCAGAAGTAATCAACCTCAGGAAATTAGTGCACCCACCTGAAAGGCAGAAACTATATCATAAGTATGGCCTTCAAAATGACCAGGCTGCAAAAGAAACAATTAAAAGGAGGCACTTTAGCAACTTAAAAAACTTCTTTCTAACCAGCTACAATTTGAACAAGTCCTGTTGAAGTGATTTCTTTTCTTTTTCTTTTTCTTTTTTGTTATTTTGTTAGTATAATACCCAGTAAATTTCAAAGACATTTAATGCTTCTAGTTGATCCAACAGCTGGATACTTCATTCTCTCTACATCATAGACACATATGCTTATTACCAGCTTATCTACGCGTCTCTAAGTCCATAAGTAAAAGAATTGAAAATTGATAGTAACGTTGGAAGAGCTTCACAAGTAAATTTTCTGTAAGATTTAAACTTCACAACAAAAAAAGGACGTCTCACCTGGTTCATAGTGATATGAACTCTTCTAAAAGCTTATTTAACTCCAAAATTGTTCACCTACTAAATTCCAGAAATTAACCAAAATCTAGTCACATGCATTACGTAATATAATAATTTCATCACATTTTGGAAAAGAATCCACGCCTAAAGTAAACGATCCCTATTTTGCCACAAAAATTGTCATCTTAAGCAAGTCGAATCTTTAGTTAGGGTGTTCTGAGTAATACTTTTTTTTTAATAAGTAATCGAGATATCATTAAAATCGTAAAGTGCAACTCAAGTACACAAAAAGTATACAAGAAAAATACCTAACTAGAATGAATGTTCAGAGAAATACTTAACAAAGTGGATTGAGAAAGCACTGACTTTGATGTTGGATCCCTTTTTTTTATCCAAATACTTATTCAAGGAACATTACATGAGAAGAAATACCAAGGTTTTATAGGTAAATTATTAAATATTATGGACCGGACAACTAATTCTTAAAAGCAAATCTCATAAAGTGTTCAAAGTAAGATCCAAAACCTTGATAGTTCCACCGTAAACCATAATACTTGGTCGATTAAGCCGGCCCATTGCCATAATTGTACCTGGCATCTGCAAAAATTACTAGCATAAGACTATTGATAATTGTACAATAGCACAAGAAACAGCTAATCCACCACTTACCTAAGTCTAAAACTACCAATAATACTCAAAAGCAACATAGAATAGTGTTTAAGCCATTATTGACTAACTATAGCAGTAGTAGTAGTACAAAGGTTGTTCATGGACAATAGCTTAACAAGTATTGGTGCTTTTTCTCAGCATAAACCATAAGCAAATCTTAACCAATGGATAGAACACAAAGAAAAAAATCCCTCCAAGATACAAAGATCAGCTCTGGGAGTCAAAAGTGAAACAACAAATTAAAAACAAGATACCTGGCCTTTATTAATCAGATGATAAACAAATGTAGTTGTGCAGACAAGAGGAAAGAGGGGGATTGTCCATTAAACTGCTAAATGTAATGTTATGACAGATAGAAGACTCCCACAATAGTCAAGCTGATGGATAGCTTCATTTAAGGAAACAAACATGCGGAGGCACTGATGAAGTCCGTTTAATAGTTTACTTTCCTTGGCTAGCCACCCAAAACGCAAGCATGGTAGCATACAAAATCTCACAAAGTGCCTTAAATGGAAATGGACCAAATACAAGTTGAGATAACTTTATAAGTTGATATTAAACTGTGAATCTCTAAATCATTCTCGCTTCAAATAATCTAAACATTTACTGCACCAGATTGAGAGGTAAAGCAAAAATCACAGACTAGGGGCATATAGTTTCCACAAGGACCTGACTTTTTCTACATGGTACATTAATATCAAGAAAAAAACATTATGCAGCTCAACATATCAGCAAGCAAAAAATACATCGAAAAGAAAATAATTACAGGCTGAATCATCCACTTTCTTTTTTCCCTTTTTTGTTGAATCATCCTCCCAGTCAAAAAGAAAATAAGAAAAGAAAACCAATGTCACAAACATATAGAAAAGGAAAGGTGAGAAATGAAACACACAGATTTTTTTTTTTTTGTCATAACTAAAAACATCCAGAAGATAAAAAACCAACAAAACCAATCGCAATCATCAATACCCATCAAAGAAAATTCAAACCTCGCAACCCATTAACCAGACACCATCCCAAATAAAAGAGAGCCCACTGACTCACATTCTTGTCACAGCCAGGAATAGATATATTTCCATCGTACCACTGGGCACTCATCACAGTCTCAATGCTATCAGCAATGAGGTCCCTCGACTGGAGGCTATAGCACATGCCTCTGGTGCCCATAGAAATGGCGTCACTGACCCCGATGGTATTGAACCTGAAGCCCACCATGCCGGCCGCTCGGACCCCTTCCTTGACGGCCTCAGAAAGCCCGAGGAGGTGCATGTTGCAAGTGTTGCCCTCGTACCAGACGGAGGAGATGCCGATCTGGGGCTTCGACAGGTCGTCCTCGGAGAGCCCCACGCCGAGGAGGATCGCCTGGGACCCGCCCTGGGACTTGGGCTCGGTCACTTGAGAGCTGTAATTGTTGAGCTTGTGTGTCACGGTGCTGGCGGGCGGTGCGGGTGAGGAGTCCACGGTGACAGCCGGGGAGGCGAGGGAGGCCCGGAGAGATAAGCTGGTGCGAGATCTACCACTTGGGTGGTGGGGTCCATACCGGGTGGGGATTAGGGCGGCGCTTGGGGTTGAGGTTACGAGCGCGGCTTGCATGGTGGCGCCTTGTGGTGGGGTTTAGGGAGGGGACTGGGGGCGTTTTTACGAAGAGGCGTGGGGGATTTTGGTTTTGCTGAGGTTTTTGGGTTTTTCGGAGGAAGTGGTGGAGGCACTGAAGTGGCACGCGCTGTGCACGTGAGGAGCACTAGCGTCACTAGCGTTACTAGCGTAGCCGCGTAGGGTTTGAATTTGTCTCGAGTCTTTTGACCGTTGTCTTTCAGCAAATGTGTTGGTGAGCCGCGTAAGTTTCATCATGCAAAAACCAACTTTAATTTTGGCTTACAATTTTTAACATATGATTTGCAACTTAAGATAAATGTTACAACTCAACATAAATGTTACACGATCGAGTGCGGGTTTATCATCGGGCTCAATAATTTGTTTAATTTCGGTTCATTTATTTTTTAAAATGAACTCGAATTTATTCACAAACTGTTCAATTAATTTATTAATTTTTTATATAAAATAAAATCATAATTAATTTTTTTTCATAAATTCATACTAATCATTAATTAATTATTTATTTTTAAGATTTTGTCATTTAAGTTAAATAAATAAATTAACTTTTTAAGTATAAACAATCTTCTTTTTCAAGGTTGGCTCCACCCTTAGGCAGATTAAGCGGGCCGCCTAAGGCCTTAAGGCCTCAATTAATAAATATTAATCAAGATTTATTCTATAAAAAAAAATATATATGGCCTAAAATTATAGTCAATATTCTCTAATTAAGCTCCTAAATAATAAATATTCATGAATATTTATTCCATAAAAAAATATTTAAGTGCCTAATTATAGTAAAATATTCTCTAATTAATTGCTAAATTATGGTAAATAAGTAATTAAAAAATGCTTAATATCATTTGATTGTATTAAAAAACTTAATTTTCCAACATTACTTTCTTGAAACAACTTATAAAAAAAATTGATAGCATTAAATAAGGGAATTAAATAATAATTTAATATTAAAATAATTTTTAAATAAAACTCATTCTTATGTTGAACATTGTGAGGTAGAAATTTTTTTTGCCTTGTGATGAGTAGCCAAAATTTTTATCATAAGTTACAAGAGACAATTAATCAATAATAAATTATGATCTCAAATCTTAACAACCAACAAAATCGTCATAGCAAAATATGAGTTTTTTTTCTTCTTTCTAACATTGGGTTGTTTATGTCCACGCACAATGTTCAAATTTATGATTGGAATCAAACGTTCAAAAATTTTTTAAAAAAAAAAAATGTGAAGAATATTGAAAGTCTCTAAATATTTTAATAAATTACAAACTCCTTTCTTTATAAGTTTTTTTTTTCCTCTCTCTATTTCTCTATTCAAGTCTTATTCAAATTTGAATTCTTTTCTTATTCTCCAATTTCATAATTTTACAACTCTTTAAAATCATTCCATATCTGATTAGTGATAAAAAATAAAAAAATAAAAAAAAATAATTTAGTTATTAAAAGGGAAAATTGCACTTTACCTCCTCAATGTTTGAAGGAATTTTCAATTTAGACCCCAATGTTATAAAATTCACAATGCCCCCCAGTGTTTCGCAAAAATTTTAATTCGAACCTTCAGTAGTTTTGCCATCTAATCTAATAGAATTTTATTTTCTTTTTTTTTTTAACGTTCATCCTTTTTTTAAAAAAAAAATGCATAAATTAGTAAAAAAAAAAAATTTATATTAAACAGCAAAATCTAACAGAACGTTCGAATTGATATTTTGCAAACATTAGAGGGGTGCATTATTGAATTTTTGTAACCATTAGGGGCTAAATTGAAAATTTTTTCATGCATTGAGGGTGTAAAATGTAATTTTCCCTTATGAAAAACCTCATCAATCACTTGCATTTTTAATTTTTTCATTTGATTTTAATAAATATTTTTACAATAATTTGTTTTCTTTGTGAAGGTTGAAGGTATTAAATAAGCCGTAAATGAATTAACCAAATTATCAATTGAAAAAGAATATTAAAAAAAACTTAAATATAAAATCTTAATATGTAATTTTCATATCAAAAAACGAGAAATAATGATTTTTAAATAAAAATATTATATTAATATAATATTATTTTAATTGATTTATTTTTTGTAAATGCCTCACTTAAAATTTCTCATTTTAGGTTTCACAATATACGAGTCGGTCCTGATCTTGGTTTCTAGTCCTTCTCCTATTAACTTTAGCACCTGGAGGGTCACGCTTAGTCTAACCACGACCACTCTATAATCACATTTCTTTCCTCACGACCACTCTATAACCTCCTGTTATTTCCTTGCACATTTTTACTGGTTTGGTGGCATGTAGTCATATAAGTGAGACGGTTATTAACCGCTTAATAACCAGATAACCAATTAGGTTGTTGCAGTTATTAATTTGAAAAAACCTGGTTATTAACAAGAAACCAAATAAGTCGGTTTATATATATATATAACAAATAATAATTTAAAAACTAATTATATATTATTATTTTTTCAATGCATCTTGAGAAGCTATGCCCACAAATGCCCAAATAACCTTTTTACAAAGGGGTGAGAAAAGTTTATTTGTATTTAATATAGAACAAATATATATATATATAAGTATTATTTTTTTTCTTCTCTCCTTATTTCTTTTCTTCTCTTCTCCTCTATAACGACCTCCCTGATTAAGAAATAGAAACAGATAAAAAGTTCAACAAAACAAGAACCGTGGGAGACATGGGGAAGCACAGAAGGCAGTGGGAAAGGGCAATGTTTGCAAAATTACCTAATAAACTACATTATAACGGTTAATTTCAGAATAGGATCTTGAGAAATCTGTCACATGCATGGTTTAGGATCCCCTTATTTTTTATTGATGATGCATAAAAATTTAACATTATATATAATTAATAATTATTATATAAAAACCGAGAAATAATTAAAAATAAATTTTTGTGACCTATTAACATCAAAAACCGTTACCAATTAAAAATCGGTATTGAAATCGGTTATTAGCAACCGCAACTAAGATCCCCAGTTGCGGTTGCTAATCTTAGTTGCGATAGCTAAAAACCAAATAACTGGAAACTTCGTTGTTTGATTGTGGTTGCGATTACTGTCTAATAACCGCAACTGTAACCAGTTATACACTCATAACATTATGTTACAGAAATTATAATACCATCAAACTAAGTATTAACAAAAACAAAATATGCAAAGTTGTGACAAATAAGAGAAGGACAGAAATTTCCTACAAACTGGTTTGTAGGAAATTCCTACAAACCAGCTTGTAAAAGTGACATGTGCCTTTAAGCATGTGAAAAGCACATGTTTTATTATTAACATGTGCTTCTTATATGCTAATTTAATAGTATTAATGATAAAACATCTGAAATTTAATAGCATTAATAATAAAACATGTGCTTTTCACATGCTTAAAGGACACATGTCACTTTATAAGCTGGTTTGTAAGAATTTCCTACAAACCAGTTTGTAGGAAATTTTTGTCCATAAGAGAATGGCAATAACATAAATATAATCATAAAATGAGAGAGAAGGCAATTGTTAGAATTTAAATGTTTTTTTTTTCTATAAGCATAATTTAAATGATTTAATAATTAAGGCTTGAACCTATAATAAATATTGGACTCTTAGCATAAAAATAATTACGCTAATTTGGCTAGGAGAATTAAAAAAAAAAAGTTTCTAATTAAATTTTATAAGGGTTTTCATTAATATATATATATATATTATATATTTAAAAAAAAAAAAAAAAAAAAAAAAAAAAAAATCAACAATGACAGGAAAAAAAATGAAGTTGAGTTCCCACTTCCCGCCATCTGCATTTTTTTTTTTTTTTTTTTGTATAAGCTAAAAGAGCAAAATATTTTGTTAGCATTCTTAGCAGCTTCACTATATTTTATAAGACATTTTGACTGAATTTTTTTTTTTTCTTCCTATTTTAGTCAGCTACTTTTTTAAAGCATCCTCAGCCACCTCACCATTTTAACTATCAACTTTCATAATTCTATTTAATATTATTTTTCAAAGATTTATATTCTTTCTCTAACATTATATTTTTGAATATTTATATTTCATGAACGGTTATATTCTAAATATTTGTCTTATTCTAATTATCATATTTTTAAAAAAATTTCTTTTTCCTAACAATTATATTTTTCAAAAAATGTCATATGCTTTTTGTTGAAATAAGTGCGAAAATATAAAATACTAGAATAATAACGAAAGTAAAAGAGAAAATGAGACACAAAGAATTACGGGTAGTTCGGTGTTAGACACCTACGTCTATCATTCTGAAAGACCCTTAAAACTACTTTGTACTTATTAACTTGATTTATCTATAATACAAAGGTCTCTATTTATAGGATATAAGATAAACATAAGTATGGTATTCAAATCTCCCAAATTTGATTACAATCAACTATAAATAGAGAATATTACATTATTACCCAAATATGAAGTATACGAAAAATATAATATATTTTTTGTATATTCTAATACTTTTAATATAAATAAGACAATTTTCCTCTCTAATTATCATTCACCTCAACCAATGTTATAGAGTTTGTGGTTTCTAATATAGATGTTAATTTTGTCCCCCAAATTTTGTTTTATTTATTTATTTTTTTAAAAAAAAAAATTCAATTACGGATGTTGTTGTTTGTTTGTTTTTTTTTTCTTAATGCATAATCCATGTGCATGAGAGAGAGATAATAAAAATAAAAGAGAGGATGAAAAGAAAAAGAAAAATGAAATGGAGAGATTAAGAGAAAATATGATATTTTATTAATTCGATAAGTAAACAATACTGACTAAAAATAGTGAGTATGGTTCACTCACCAAAGTGTTTTGGTTAGAGTAATGAATTTGGTGAGAAGCTTTTTAATTTGTGCGCTTTAATTAAATTTACTTACCAAAATAACTAAAAACCTATTTTGGTGAGAAACTGATAGGAATGCTTAGGTTGAAAGTAAGAGTTTAGGTTGAAGGAAGTTTCTCCAATCCGGTTTGGAGGAAAACTCTGCCCTGTATGTATTTGTATAATATTTTATAATTTTTGTAATGTATTTTCAGTTTTGACCAAAAAAAAAAAAAAGAAAGAAAAAAAGAAAAAGAAAAAAGACGTGTTAAAGAAATGACAATTGCTACTTCCATTATAAGTGCCTAAGAGCACCAGAGTAGGAAAAATCAACCCATAATTTCATAACGAAAAAACCCTAATCGGCCATTAAATCCCAAAAATTTATCTCAATACACATTTTTGGCCAAACGAGAAACTCAAGATAGGAAATGAAATGTTTATACCTTATACAGCTCTTCCACCTTTCTGTATTTGTTTTCTTCTGGATTTTTTTGCAGTTTTTGCCCTACAGCATGTTGTTACCATTCTGAATTTCTGAGAAGGAAAAGCAAAAACAACAAAACAATGGACGGGGTTGGAGTTGGCGTTGGACCGTGGGAATTTTAGCTGATAGAGAGAAGTGGAAATTTCTTTTAAAAATAAAAAAGTAGAGAGTAAAATAAATAATTTATTTGAATTTGAGCTGAAAAATGAATAAGTAAAATAAAAAATAAAACTTTTGAATAACTAAAATAGCTACCGATGCTGCTGAAAATTAGAGCTTATACATCTTTTTTTGAAAGAGAAATATTACAGTTTTTTTTTTTTTTTAAAAAAATTATCATTAAATCTATCGCCCACTCGTTGAAAATGAGTCGTGCTAGGCGTCCGTCTGACGCTTAGCGTCCGTTTTGGACAAAAAAAAAAAAAAATCAAAAAAATTGCTTTTTTTAATTAAAAAACAAGCTTAAACTTATCAAATTTCTATTTTATTTTTTTCTAAAGTTATGAATTGAGATGAAATAAGCCTGAACCTGTTTTTTGTTAAAAAATAAGAAAATATTTTTTTGAATAAAAACGATTCATGCTTATTTTATCCCATTTCATAACCTTAGAGAAAAATAAAATAAAAATTTAATAAGTTTAAGCCTATTTTTTAATTAAAAATAATAATTTTTTTGATTTTTTTTTTTTTAATTTTTACTACAAACGGACGCTGTGACAGACGGACAACTCTACTCGTTGAAAATAGCCTTACCGCTTCCTGAGACGGACGGCCAGCTCTAGTCGTTGAAAATGCCCTTACCGCTTCCTGTACTTCAGGCATGGATCCCACATAAAGTTGTTTTTAGGGAACTTACCAACGACCAGTCACGAGGCGGCTATGCTTATTCGCTGCATAGTTTGCATGGCACGAGGTTGCCAAACACGAGGTTTATGTCGCTTTTGGAATATTTTTCACCAACCATCCTCACCGGTTAGGAAAATTATCCAAGCCTGTCCAGTAATACTACCTAATCAAACCAACCACAGGTGATTTTGGTAGTTCCAAAAGACATGGACGTAATTTTTAGTTAAAAAATATTATATATTAAAGGTTTGTTTGGAATTGTGTTATAGAAGCTTAAAAAATACTTTTAGTACTTAAAAAGTTGTGTCAAACAAAAAATTGACCTATTTAGTAAAAAAATTTAAAAGTACTTTTTTAACTTTTTACTCTAAAAATTGTTAAAACGCACTTTTGAAAAAAAAAAACTTTTACTAAAAATGTTCTTTTTTACTTTAAAAATTCTATTTCTCAATATAATCTCAAACGGCCCTAAGTGTTATACCTATAATTCTTTTTAAAAATTTAATAAATTGATAGTTGGACACTTGGACTTTAATAAATAATAATGTTACACCTATAATTCTTTTATAATTTGTTAATTAAAACTATGTCAACCACTAAAATCGATTTAATATCTTTTGTTGGGGGTTGGGCTTGAAAGATAAATGCATATCCCCTTCATAGCCCGGCTCGCGTTCATCAGAACCGAACCCGTGTACTAGCCGACCTTCATTGTAAGGTTTGGTTTCAGCAGTAAAGGTTCTGTTTTCCCTTAAAGTTCGGTGCTCCAGCAGAAATATATAATGAACCTTAATGAAGAAAGGACAATGTCCATTATGGTTGGCATTTAAGACAGCCGACCTCAGTTGTCATCCTCGCGTATTTCCAAGATTCACCCACTCTCCGGGATGTGATTGACATGATAAGCAGACAGATATTCAAATATCGTGAACCGATATTTAAGCGACATGTAGAAGGATCATTAAAAGCCCGCGTGAGAGTAGAAGAAAATAAGGAGCTTAGGGCCCCACTGCTGAGGCTCATTAAATGAGCCTTGGGGGGTCCACCACTATATAAAAGAGGAGAAAAGTTCGGTTGGAGGTAAGTAACAGAATTCATTTTTAATATTTCAAGCCCTTTTTCAGTTAGAGATTTTCTAAAAAAGGAAAGAACTGACTTAGGCATCGAAGCTATCCCCCGTCAACAACCCTCGACAAATCTTATGTCTAATCTCACTTTATTTTCACGTTTACGCAAAATCGGATTCGAAAACTGTTATAACATCTTTCAATTATATTCTAACACATATCAATTAAAAGAGTTTTATGTCGAATAACTTTTTCTCCGATAAAAAATGGTCAAGGAATTTTCAATGGGGCATGCGCGCTACATTTGACAGCTCCGTCTCACTTAATACCAATTAAATTAGTTTTCCATCAATCTGATCAGGAGATTCCAAGCGGCAACTTACAATCTCTTGATGACCCACAACAAGCCTATTTGACATTACTTAGTTTTTGACAATTTAAATGTAACCGAGTGCTAACAACCGCAAGAGAACATTGCTGAACGATTAATAGATAAATAAATCAAATCATTCTGGCTGGAAATGGTCTTAAGAGGAATAATTTGGAGCACTTACGTTTGATTTGATCATGACCGCTCTCTCACGACTCAAAGCTTCGCATGCAGCAAGCACTCGAAGACAAAAATCATCCATGGCATACCCGCGATGGTGAAAGTCAAAGGACACAATTTCGAAAGGACACAATTTTTTTTTGTTTTTGTTTTTTTATTCCTGTCTTTAAAAATAATATGCACCCCTTCAAGTGTTTGAAATCAAATTTAAACCCTTAAAATAAATACACACTTAAAATTAAATTCGGACCCTTAAAATAAGTATAGTATAAGTGCTGTATGTTTTATTTTGGATGAATTACCCTTCGATATGTATTTTGATATATGCATGAATGACACAATACTTTATTTTGACTAATTATTTTAACCTTTTTTTTTTCCTACAAATTTATAATTCTTAACTGCTAATTTTCGATCGAAGCTAAATGATCAGTAGTTTATTTATTTTATTTTTCAACTAGCTAGCTATATATATATAGCACGGATTGAGTCAATCACTTGTATTAATCTGGTAGGTGAGAAGTATTGAAGTGTATAGTAAGCAAAATACAGAACCTTTATGTTAGTCCACAAAAATAGGCATTTTATCTGCAAATTCCTAGGCCTTCAATTTCATTAGCTTGCTTCATCCAAGTGTTGTGTTATCCTCCTAACACCGAAATTATGGGCCACACATTTTATCAACAAACCCTAATCGAATTAACCCACCCACCCACACACACACACCTTCTCTAGAGGCTATAGCTACGTGGGATTTTTGTACAAACCCTTGATAGGGCGGATGAGGTTCAATTGTTTGGTACGAAATGATCATGCGGAGGTTTGAGCGGCAAACATACCAAACTCCCATGTCACGTGCTAGAGTAATTTGAGTTTGTTGGGGCTTCCCATATGGCTTGGTCAAGCACGTGATCCCCAGCTACCACCTCTCCCTTCTTTTCATATAAAACCCACTCTCTCCCAACCTCCTCTGTATAACACCCAAGGCTACAATTAACCTTGGAAACCAGCACGTACAACTTATATACACGCAATTAGGAGAAAATGGTGAGCGTGGAGGAAGTTCGCAAGGCTCAAAGGGCTGAGGGCCCAGCCACCGTCATGGCCATTGGAACCGCGACGCCTCCCAACTGCGTGGACCAGAGCACATATCCGGACTACTACTTTCGTATCACAAACAGTGAGCACAAGACAGAGCTGAAAGAGAAATTCCAGCGCATGTGTAAGCACCACTCGATCCCTTGCTTTTTTGTACTTAGTTAGATCCTGCAGGCTAGGCCGGCAGATCGCATACACATATTCTTGTCTCTATATGTATTGGAAGTCCACATCTAATCGATAACAGTGTTAAGTGTGAGTCCAAACTCAGTTCTCTTGATTCTGTTGAAATATTCACATTAATTAGGTTCATGATAATATTCATATTTGAAATAATTGCCCGTTTC
Source organism: Betula pendula (assembly GCA_900184695.1). Lineage (NCBI taxonomy): Eukaryota > Viridiplantae > Streptophyta > Magnoliopsida > Fagales > Betulaceae > Betula > Betula pendula. The sequence continues at coordinate 522,435 of FXXK01000017.1, forward strand.
CGACTTCTCTATTAACTAACTACGTAAATATCATTCAAAAGACAAATTCGTTTGTAAATTCTTTTTAAAGGGTACTGTTCTGATAATTAAGATAAAAATACGCTTAGAGTGTTTAGAGTGTTTAGAGTGTTTTGTATTTTAAATTGTTTGTTAATGTTTTTGTTTTGAAAAGAGAAAACAAAATGGATTTGTGACTCTCTCCCCAATCAAAATATAAATTAACCTCAAGTGTGATCTAATAATTAATTAAGAAATGATGATCTTTGGAACAGAAATGGTGTAGTAATTGGTGTTGTGGCATGCAATATTTCAGGTGATAAATCCATGATCAAGAAGCGCTACATGTACTTGACAGAGGAGATCCTAAAAGAACACCCAAACATGTGCGCCTACATGGCACCCTCACTGGATGCTAGGCAAGACATGGTGGTGGTTGAAATACCAAAGCTAGGCAAAGAAGCAGCCACGAAGGCCATCAAGGAATGGGGCCAGCCCAAGTCCAAGATCACCCACCTAGTCTTTTGCACCACTAGTGGTGTGGACATGCCCGGGGCCGACTACCAGCTCACTAAGCTCTTGGGCCTTCGCCCGTCCGTGAAGCGGCTCATGATGTACCAACAAGGTTGTTTCGCTGGTGGTACGGTGCTCCGCCTAGCCAAAGACCTTGCCGAGAACAACAAGGGTGCGCGTGTGCTTGTCGTGTGCTCGGAGATCACCGCGGTCACGTTTCGTGGGCCTAGTGATGCCCACCTTGACAGTCTTGTGGGCCAGGCCTTGTTTGGTGATGGTGCTGCTGCAATTATAGTTGGGGCCGATCCCCTGCCTGAGGTCGAGAAGCCCTTATTTGAACTAGTCTCTACGGCCCAAACAATTCTCCCTGATAGCGATGGGGCTATTGACGGCCATCTCCGTGAGGTTGGGCTTACGTTCCATCTCCTAAAGGATGTTCCTGGGCTCATCTCAAAGAACATTGAGAAGAGCCTGACTGAGGCCTTCCAGCCATTGGGCATCTCGGACTGGAACTCTCTTTTCTGGATTGCACATCCTGGTGGGCCTGCAATCCTAGACCAAGTAGAGTCCAAGTTGAGCCTCAAGGCCGAAAAGTTGCGTGCCACGCGTCACGTGCTTAGTGAGTTTGGCAATATGTCAAGCGCTTGCGTGTTGTTTATTTTGGATGAGATGAGGAAGAAGTCCGCTGAGAATGGGCTCAAGACCACCGGAGAGGGGCTCGAGTGGGGAGTGCTTTTTGGGTTCGGGCCTGGGCTTACCGTCGAGACCGTTGTGCTCCACAGTTTGTCTACTTGAAGACCGTTGTCTTTATTTGGTTTGCTGCATTTTCCAAAGATTGGGTTTGTTTCATTTTCATGTTGTAGAATGCGTTACAATTAATATCAACAGACAAAAAGAGGACCCATGTACCAACTTATGTTATGATGAAATAATTCATGCTTCATTTTGTGTATCGTAGTATAATAAATATAATTAATTCCCCATTTACCAAGGACCTTTTTTATTTTTTATTGCATTTAAATAGGAATGCTTTATTTCATTATTCAGATTTTATTTTATTATATTTAATGGTATACATAATGTTACATTATTTAAAATTTTTAAATAATATAACAATATAAATATTATTAAATTTGTAAATCTAATCTAGACCGAGCTGAGAATATTACTTCGGTAGATACATGCCTCCTAATTACGTGGAAGATTATTTATTCAAATCTCTCTTTTCTCCTTTCTCTTAATCATTCGCACGAAAGCAAAAAAGGATACCTATGCTAAATGGTCTTCTTTGTTTATACTTTATACAACGTCATAATCTGTTAATATTGTAATTGATATTCTAATTTGATTTTCTTAAGGTTTATCGAGAATGCGTGTGATGTGGGAAATGTACGATGAAAAAAATTGATTCTAACCGAACTTGTCATTTTTCTGTGACGTTGATAGAAGTAGTTTGAATAAATCTTAGATTTGATCTTATACATCAATCCAAAGGGGGAGGGGGAGAGTGTTGAAATAATTTTTCCCTTGCTTTTAACTGCTACAAATGGGGGAATAAAAAAAAGGAAAAAATGTAAAATTGTGGTGGGCCTAAATAATAAATCGCTTACTGTGGTATTAAAAATAATTCAGAGGTTTTCAGAGTATGCCAAAATAATAATTTAATCTCTGCAGTTCAATTCCGTCAAAACACTTGACGAATTCCGTTAGTGTGCTATGTAAGTACTAATTAAATGTTAACTTGTGTCACTCTTATTAACAAAAAAAATATAAAAATATAAAAAAAATTTAAATATATAAAACTCAAAAAATAATTTTGTTTTTCAAAACAAAAAAAAAAAAGGAAAAAAGGAAAAAAGAGAGGGGTTGGGAGCTATTCCTTGGGGGAGAAGGGAGTGGCCTATGAGCCACCCCTAAAGGTGGCATGGGGTGGCTCGCAGGCCACCCCCTCCCCCTAATGGGGTGGTTGCTGGTTGGCAGAATCGGCAGCCACCCCTATTTTTTTTTCTTTTTTAATTAATTTGTAATTTTTTAATTTTATCTTTTTTATTTTATCCAATGTTTTCAATTTTATCCTTTGTATTTTATTGTGAAGGATTGGGTTACGCGAAACCTCTGCTTTGAGGCCAAAGTGGTCATGAACTATATTCGTTTCCAGTGTTAACGTCATCTTCCCAATTCCAACAGAACAAAACAAAAGAAAAAGTTCTAAATTTTTGTGTTGAGTCCTTATGATCATATACAATTGAACAAATTAAATTTAATTGGAAGATCATAGAAAGTGATCCCTTATGATCATATAGACCATTGTGCGAAAAATACAACATGTCCAAATCAATTGTCATTTTGCTCATATTTAGAAGATCTCCACAATAAGCTAAAAACTAAGTAAAAACTACGAACCCTACTTGCAATACTTTTTAAAAAGTTCTTACATGTTTTGCATAAACCTAATAGTTTTCCATTGGCATCCTATTAAAATACATTCCACAAACGGATCAATGTAGTATCTTTGTATAACATGTCTAACCAAGCCTCGTAAGGCTATACGAAAAAAGAAAAATAAAATAAAATAAATTTAAAAAGGAAAAAATAAAAGAAAAAAATATAAAAAGAAAACTTGTGTGAGAATGAAGCATTGCAAGAGGAATATTCAAAGGCGGAAGTAGTTTGTTTAATTTATCACCGAAAAAGTTTTCAGAAATAGGTATGTGACTAAAGTAATTGTCCAAAGGTTATGGAGTTAATGTGGTAGGATAAAAGTAGGTCACTTGTCTGTACAAAGGAGTGTTCGTTATACAGATTTTGTAAGTGTGAACTTATTGTAATTGAATTCTTTTATATATTGGACAAGTTTCCTGAGTTTAGCTGCCTTAAAGTGGTTTTAATATGTACAAAAAATATTGTATTACGAGATCTCGAGATTTGAGATATTTATTTACATAGAAGTCTGAGTTATTCTCAAACTTTATTGTTATCCCAAATCTCTGTGACCTAATCCAAACAAAACAAAAGAAAAAGAAAAAGCTTCAAATTTTTGTATTCAACCCTTATGATCATATACAATTGAACAAATTAAATTCAATTGGAAGATCATTAAAATTCAAGTGATCTCTTATGATCATATACACCATAGTGCGGAAATTCAGCATGTCTTGCTTTTTACCAGTAAAAATGTCATCTTCATTGATGTCTTTGATATGAGTAAAATGAAACGAAACATTCAAATCAAATGTCACTATGCTCACCCGCTTTAGAAGATCTCCACAGTAAGCCAAAGCTAGGTGAAATCTGATACAAATGGGTAGTGTATTGCTTGCTTGTGGTCCCTAACACAAATTTACGTAGTACACTAAGGGAATCAGCCCATGTGATTAACCTAAATAACAAATCACTCTCTGTGGTATAAAAAATAATTTAGAGGTCCTCAGAGTATGATAAAATAACAATTTAGTCCCTGTAGTCTAATTTCGTCAAAACACTTTGACGGATAATATTAGTGTGTCATGTTAGCACCAATGAAATGATGACACATGTAACTCTTAATAAAAAATTATATAAAGATATTAAATTAAAAAATTACAAATTAATTAAAAAAAAGAAAAGAAAAAGATAGGGGTGGCTGTCGGCTATGCCAACCGGCAACCACCCCATTGGGGGGAGGGGGTGGCCTGCGAGCCATCCTAGCCACCTCTAGGAGTGGCTCACAGGCCACTCCTTCCTCCCCCAAGGGGTGGTTCCCAACCTCTCTCTTTTTTCATTTTTCCTCTTTTTTTTTTTTGAAAAACTAAAATTAATTTTTGAGTTTTATATATATAATTTTTTGAAATTTTTATATATTTTTTAATAAGAGTGACATATGTCAGCATTTCATTAGTTTACGAAGCACACTAACGGAATTTGTCAAGTGTTTTGATAGAATTAGATTGCAGATACTAAATTGTTATTTTGGCATACTCTAAGGACTTCTAAATTATTTTTTATACCACATGGAGCGATTTGTTATTTAAGCCAATCACATAGATTGGTTCCCGTGCTACGTAAATTTGTGTTAGTGACCACAATCAAGCAGTACACTGCCCATTTGTAGTAGTTTTCACCTAGCTCTGAGCTTATTGTGGGGACCTTCTGAAGCGGGTAAGCATAGTGACATCTGATTTGAATGTTTCATTTCCTTTTACTCCTACCAAAGACATCAATGAAGATGACATTTTTACTGGTATAAAGCAAGACATGCTGAATTTCGGCACCATGGTGTAAATGATCATAAAAGATCACTTGAATTTTAATTTGTTCAATTGTATATGACCGTAAGAGTTCAATACAAAAATTTAAAGCTTTTTATTTTTCTTTTGTTTTGTTTGGATTGGGTCACGAAGAATTGGGATAACAAGAATTTCTATGTAAACAAAATCTCAAATCTCGAGATCTCGTAATACAACATTTTTTGTACATATTAAAACCACTTTGGGGCAGCTTACAAAACCTGTGTAACAAACACTCATTTGTACAAACAAGCGATCCACTTGTTTCTTACCACATTAATTCTATAACCTTTAGGCAATTACTTTAGTCACATACCTATTTTTGAAAACCTTACCCGTGATGAATTCAACAAACCACCTCCGCCTTTGAGGATTCCTCTTGTAGTTTTCACCTGGCTTTAGCTTACTGTGGAGATCTTCTAAAGCGGGTGAGCAAAGTGACAATTGATTTGGATGTTTCGTTTTCTTTTACTCATATCAAAGACATCAGTGAAGATGACATTCTTAATGGTATAAAGTAAGAAATGTTGTATTTTTCGCACAATAGTCTATATGATCATAAGGGATCACTTTTTATGATCTGCTAATTGAATTTAATTTGTTCAATTGCACATGAGCATAAGGACTCAACACAAAAATTTGGAACTTTTTCTTTTGTTTTGTTCTGTTTGGATATGGAAGATGACATTAACACTGGAAAGGAATAACACTGGAAAGGAATATAGCTCATGACTACTTCGGCCTCAAAGCAGAGGTTTCACATGAAACAATCCTTCACAATAAAATATAGAGGATAAAATTCAATACATGTATCGAGATCTTTTGTAAATTGGTGAATAAAAATCAAATAAATTTTTACGTATTAAAGGAACATGTAAAACATTTTGCAACATAAAGGAATAATTTGAAATAGAAAGTAAAGTTGGTGCGCGATGTGTTCAATGGTAAACCTTCACCAAACTAATGTGAATCTGATTTGTACCAACATAATCTTCAGTTTTGACTTTGAGATTGGCAAGGTTATATGTGAGATGGTGAATGAGTCGTGCTAGGCGTCCGCACAAGCGGACGCCTAGCGTCCGTTTGAGTAGAAAAAAAAAAAATAAAAATAAAAAAAAAATGCTTTTTTCTATTATAAAACATGCTTAAACTTGTCCAATTCTCATTTTGTTTTTTCCTAAGGTTATGAAATGGGGATGAAATAAGCCTGAACCTGTTTTTTGTTAAAAAAAATATTTTTCTTATTTTTATCTCAATAAAAAATAAGAAAAAAATATTTTTTTTAACAAAAAACAGGTTCAGGCTTATTTCATCCCCATTTCATAACCTTAGGAAAAAACAAAATGAGAATTGGACAAGTTTAAGCATGTTTTATAATAGAAAAAAGCATTTTTTTTATTTTTTTATTTTTTTTAAACTAAGAAACGGACGCTGACGCCCAGCTCTACTCATGGTGAATAGCACATGAGTCGAGTACCATGTACCATGTGGCATCATTATAAGCTTGAGGTGAGGCAAAGCAGGCATTCATGTTGTTGGTGGAGTCACACTGGCAGGAGTTGTTGAATTGGTTATAACAATCATGAACACTGGTCTTGTTGCACACTTGGCACACACAATGAGAGTTGGAGAAATGGGGAGCAGATCGGCCACGCCCCTTGCCACGATTAGTTTTTGAGTTGCCGATGTTTGAGGAATTGTCTTGACCAGAGTTAGAGAATTGAGGAGGACAACCACCATGTCCACCACGAGTAGGGCCTCTTTTGGTTATCAGACTAGCACGGGCAAGGCTCAAGTCCACTAAAGGTAGGTTTTGTTAAAGCCTTATCACATGAGCCAACAGATGCCAGATGTACATATAGCTCATGCCAGATGTACATATAGCTCATTAAGGGTGAGAGGATCAATCCTTATAGTGACAGATGTCACAAAGGAGTTGTATTCAGGGCAGGGAGAGTACTAAGGATCAATTGATCGTAAAGATGCCATGACAAAAAATCTAGGTTAACTATCATTGATGTTTCACCATCAGAAGTCTGATTGGTGATTGACTGTGGTGGAGCAGTTTTGCTTCCATCCACAAATCCATATAGGTGAAGGCCTCTCAAATGAGGAACCACTTTTAACTTTTTCATAAAAGATAGTTGTCAGTTGTCATAGGTAGGTTTGATAGCGATGAGATTTTGAAGGGTGGTGAGGGCGGTAGTGAAGTTTGTTGAAAAAATGGAAGAGCTAGTAGTGGTGGTAGTGATAGAAGAAGAAGCCATGGAAGACGTTAGTCATAATGGCTTTCATATCATGTAAAATCTATAACAGTGTAGTATAGTGTGATTGCCTTACCTCAATATGGTGAAGGCTATTTCATTTATAGAACTGTTTGTCACATCATGATCAATATGTTATACACGATTTTTTTTTTTTTTTTTGAAATGGTTATACACGATATTTACATCTAAGATAAACACATACTTCTTTACATGACTACTACTTATATAGTTATATATCTACATCTTTAACGGTTGTTTTTATCTAGGAGTTTATCACAATTATGTTGAAGCTGGTTTACTCGATCAATATCTACATCATTATCATTATCTTTCTGTTGAAGCTGATGTTTTTGATTTGGCTTATTATTATCTCTAACAACACATCACTCTATTTATATTAATGAGCTGTTTGAGATTGCATTTTTAAAAATTACGATTTGAAAATATAAAAAATATGCGTTTTCAAATCGCAAGTAATATAATTTTTTTTTTTAAAACACATAATTTTAAAAGTCAAACTACTATTTTACCAAATATTTATAAGTAAATTCAAACGGACCCTAAATAAACTTCTGGTTACTGCATTAGCCATTAAGTAAGAAATTTAACGTAACATCATAAATTTTTATTAGTGAGATGATGGAAGTATCTTTTATTTTTTTTTTAAAAAAAGAATTATTTAGAAAATTGATTGTGACTTTCTAACTGCGGTAAGCAAATCAAGAGTTCAGATATTTTTTTTTTTTTTAAAAAAGAAATTAAATGTTTATTGAATATTTAAACAAACACTTTGATGTCCGTATTTAAAAAATTCACAAGATCAAAAGCGTTGCAATTATTAGCTTTTGCCTAATCTGTGGACGCGCAAAGCTTTCAATTTCATTGTGATCTTCATAATTTTTGTAGTTGTTAAGATGGATATGTCCCATTATACTTTAGACCACTTTTTTTTCTTCACTCTTTTTCTCATGCAAAGATTAAAGCAACTTATAGTACAATTATTTTAACGGTAATGAAGGTTTTGCGAAAAACAGTTTCGAAGGCATATTTTTCAGGGATATCCTACCTGTGGAAGTCAATGAGAAGGTTGTATACGGGAGAATGATCTTATTTGGAGGCTCCAGAAAAAGTTAAATCTGAAAAGAATAAAGAAATCTATTCAAAGGCAAAAATAATCATTTGAACTGATCTTCCAAACTGGGTTGGAGGAACTTCCTCCTTTGCATGTGCTTCTCACATACAAATGGATACTTGTCAATTTTTATAGATGGGGTTGAAGGAAGTTCCTCCAACCCAGTTTGGAGGAAAACTCTGTCCAGATATTTTTATGTTGACAGAAAAAGTTCAAGGCAAAGGAAAAAAAGAAAAAGAAAAACAACTGTAATTATTCATAGCAGATTTTTTTATTTTTTATATATAAGAATGTGTGTCCACAAAGTGGAGAGAAAGAGAAGATGTGGATTCGAATTAGTAATCTCTGTTTTATAAGATGTAATTTTTAGTTGATTGAACTATCTCTTGAAGACTTCATAATAGATTATTAAATAGCGTTAGTTGTCTATATAAAGTATTAAACTGCTAAGTGTTCTTAATTTTTTTTTTTTATTAGAGTATCCACATTAGGTCCTTAAAACTTTTCTTCAAATTTTAATGAACAACCTCATTTTTTCTATTTTTAAGAACCACTTGTGAAAAATGCTCTACATCACATTTTTTATTTTGGAGAATGACTTTTTTTGTATTTTTTTTCCTTTATTAAGTTAGAAGAGAGAGGAGAATAACAAGAGTTTTTTTTTTTTGTTATTAAGTTAATAGAAATAACAATGAATAAAATAAGATATAAATGATGATAGCATCTTCTTTAAAATGAAGGATGAGGACAAATAAGATGGAGGATGATTTTAAATTTTGGAGGCTTATCTTCAAAATTTGAAGGAAATTGCTGTTTAAAGGATTTAATGTGAATGCTCTTAAAATTTATTGGATAGGACGCCGAGATATATACCATTAATGGATATTGCACATTTATTTGTGATGTCGGCCCATTATATACTATTATTTTGTATTTTTTTTTAAGTATTTGTGTATGTTTAATTTACCTTTAAATTAATCTTAATTAAAAAAATAAAAATTTAAAAATAAATTGAACATGTCATGTCAATTGAAAATATTAAAAAGAATCTTGAAAAAATACAAAATAATATTTTGCTAATAAATAACATCATAATTTAGAAGGAAGAAATATATATATATATAAATGGAAATGATAGATATGGCCAAATTAAGTAGCAAGTAGCAACTGTCACGCTATCTTACTGATATGCTAGGCTGGACTCATTATGCTAAAAGGCATTAGCATTCATAAATCATTATAATCATGTTGAGTGATTGAGGACAAACTATTGGTTGGGCAGGTTGGCCAAACTCGGTCAGCTGTCAATCAAAGCTAAGCTCCGGCTGGATTACAATCATGGAGTGACAATAAACATGGACGGGTCAGACAATATATATAGACAATATATATAGACAATATATATATATATATATATATATAAAGCAATTAATTTACATGGTTGTACCGATTTTATTTATCCCATGGTGGCGACATTAAATTCTCTCACACTGGGATATTAATTTTGGTTGGCCTTAATTAAATGAGTGAGATCCACACCAGTGAAGTAAAATATCACCTTTTCTGTAACGGTTACCAAAAACCGGCGAATCACCTCCATGAGCTTAATTTTTTTTTTCCTTTTAATAAAGCAATATCCAATCTCCCTCCTCTGTAATATCAACTAAGCTTAAAATAGAAAATGTTAAAATTATTGGAGAAATGGATAGAATTTGTAACAAGAAACAAATTAAGGTGCGTTTGGGTAAGCGATTTCGTAAACAATAAGTTCGATTTTAAATCAAATCGTAAAAATTGAATTGTTTGGGAACTACATTTTAAAAAATTGCGATTTGAAAACGCAGAAATCTGCGTTTTCAAATCGCAGCTAAGGGGATGCTTTTTTGAAAACGCAGAATTTTTAAATGCTAAACTGCGATTTTAAAAGCCAAACTGTGATTTTGCCAAACGTTTAACTGCGTTTTCAAAAATCACGTTTTTAAATCGCACTTTTTGAAATCGCAATCCCAAACAGGCCCTAAGAAGAATTTCAAAGAAAGTAATGAAGAAACTCCACCATGAATCTCGATCTCCAGTAATATGTTACCCAAATTGAATTGTTAGTAATTTAGATAGTGTGAGAAAATTTTTATGGAATCCATCGGCTTGAGCAGGTAAGGACACATGGGTTCCTATTAACTCTCTCATATTTATTATTTAAGATTGCGATTTTGTAGACAATAAGAAGATTTTAAATTAAATCGTAAAAATTAAATTATTTGAAAACTGCATTTTTAAAAAATTACGATTTAAAAACGCAGAAAATTTGTATTTTCAAATCACAGATAAGATGATGTTTTTTTGATAACACAAAATTTTAAACGCTTAACTACATTTTTAAATCTCACTTTTTAAAATCACAATTCAAAACATACCCTTACATTACTAACTATCCGAATAGAAAAATTGTCGAAAATTTTTATCCACTCCATACATAGAAGTACCTAGTTGAGGCAATACTAGAGAATGTTAATTTTGAATTCTTTTTTACCAGAATTAAATTTTAATTTTAAATATGATGGAAGTAACTGACAACGTCATTAATGTCAGTAAATTCCATGAAGTTATGCACATTAAAATGTGGAATGACAATAAAAACTCATGAAAACCCAGAAAGTTAACATGGAAATTAAATAGGATGAAAGCAGATGAGATTCATTAAAAGGATATTCTTTTTTCTTTTTCTTTTTTTTGTGAGTAATTAAAAGGGTATTCTTAGTTACCATATACTTCTTTATCTAGAGAAATTGTCAACTCAGTTACCATATATATCAGTCTTTATTTCATTATATGCCAAAAATAAGCACATTCAAGATATAAACAGTAATACCAAATTAAATACAGGCAAATGGCCAACCAGATCTTGAAAGCCAAACTCAATTCTAAAAGGGTAAAGAGGCCTGGTGGGCTCGGATTCGGGTCGGATCTTACCCTGACAGACTGTTTGAGGGTATATACCCACTGGCCTAAGAATCCTACTCTTAAAAAAAAACGCCTCAAGCCTCCAGCAGTTTCTCAATTAATAAGAAAGAAATACTCCTAATCTTGGACCTACTTAAAATTAATTAATATATATTCAAATTAAAAAATTGAAGACTTATCTGAGTAACCATACTTGTCTTTGGTTTTTTGACTGATCAAAGTAAATCAAAGCAATCTGAATCTAATTAAATTTAACTAAATATATTAAAAAAATAGGAAATAGGAAAGCAGGTTCCCTCTTTTCTGGCTCACATGATGCCTTCCTATTTTGGACCTTCTGTCTTTCTTTCTCTTTCTTCTGCGTCTTATCTTTGTTGTTCAAAAAGGTTAAAAAAGAAAAAAGTGAAAAATGAGACCTCTTCTCCTATTTATCCTACACTCTTTTAATCATCCAATTACACACTCCCCATCCTCTCATGTGCTGTAAACTCTGCACAGAGGTAAAAAAATGTGTTATGTATGAGTTCCGCACCTGATTCCCTTTTTGTGTTTGATCCTTTTTCTATATAAACTGTTTGGGTAAGCTTTGCTTGGATGGTGGGGTTTTGTTGGTTTCTTGTATTCCTTTCTTGATTCTGGGTTCTTTTCGATTTCTTTATCAGATTCCTTCACTCTTGTTATTCTTTTCCCTTAGTTTTTACTTTTGGAAATTTTTGAATTTTGTTTCAAACCCCCACATGCATGTTCTTGGGTTTGTCTGATCTGGATTGGATCACAAGGATCTTTTGTTCTTTATCAACTTGTACAGAGAGCGAGAGAGAGAGAGAAGTGGTGGGGTTTTGTGCCTGAGGCTCTTTTGGTGAGTAATCTTGGTCTTGGTCTTTTGGAGGGTTACAGAAGAAGCAGAAGGAGAAGGTGAGATTTCTTGGCCTCTTGGATCCTTGCTTTGGGCCCACCCCGGATCCTTCTCTTCTGTCTCTGATTGGTGTCAAAACTGTGTCTTAAATGCTGTTCTCTTGTGCCATTTGGGTATAATTTTGAATTGGGTCTAATTCATTTCTGGGAAATTCTGATTTTGGTGCCTAATTGTGAACTGGGTCTGTTTCATTTGTTTGAATTCGCAATTGTTGCTTGAGTTTGGTTATAGTACTTCATTTGGGACGGTGATCATTCATTGCATCCAATTGATTCTAGTGTTGGATGATTGAATTGAAAATTTGATTTTATATATTAGTCTGGGTTGGTAGTCTATACTCCTGAGGCATGGCGGGTATTGACGTTTCGAAATATGCTCATAGCCCTGTGCACAAGGCCATTGCCACGAAGGATTATGCCAGTCTCAGGAGGATACTCGCAGGTCTCCCGCGGCTTTGTAACCCAGCTGAAATTCATAATGAGGCGACTTCGGTGGCCGAGGAAGAGAAAGCTGATGCCATTGCTGCTGTGATTGATCGGAGGGATGTTCCAAACCGCGACACCCCTCTGCACTTGGCTGTAAAGCTTGGTGATGAGACAGCGACCGAAATGCTTATGGTTGCTGGGGCCGATTGGAGCTTGCAGAATGAGCAGGGGTGGAGTGCGCTTCAGGAAGCGATATGCCATAGAGAAGAAGGGATTGCTATGATTATAGTTAGGCATTACCAGCCATTGGCCTGGGCAAAATGGTGTAGAAGGTTGCCTCGCTTGATAGCATCTATGCGAAGGATGAGGGACTTCTATATGGAAATTACATTCCACTTTGAGAGTTCTGTGATTCCATTCATTTCAAGAATTGCCCCTTCGGATACATACAAAATTTGGAAGAGGGGTGCGAATTTGAGGGCAGACATGACTTTGGCTGGGTTTGATGGTTTTAGGATTCAGCGGTCTGATCAGAGTATTATTTTCCTTGGCGATGGGTCTGAGGATGGAAAGGTCTCTCCGGGGTCGCTTTGCATGATTTCACACAAGGATAAGGAGGTGATGAATGCTTTGGATGGTGCTGGTTCTCCAGCAACTGATGAAGAGGTTCGGCAAGAAGTGACTGCAATGTCCCAGACTAATATATTCAGGCCTGGGATTGATGTGACTCAGGCAGTTCTTTTGCCACAGTTGACATGGAGGCGACAGGAGAAAACGGAAATGGTGGGCTCGTGGAAGGCTAAGGTATATGATATGCACAATGTGGTTGTGAGCATCAAATCTAGGAGAGTCCCAGGGGCTATGACAGATGAGGAGTTCTTCTCATCTTGCAATGAAAATGAAACAGATAATGAAGAGTTCGGAGACATTTTGACGGAGGATGAAAAGAGGCAACTTGAAGCTGCTCTTAAGTTGGATACATCAGAATCAACCAATGAGAACGGTGATGGGATTATTGGGCATCGTCATAGTTGTTACGAGCACAGGGAGATTCCTATTGAAGATGTGAATGGTTGCAGAAATGGAGAGGCTAAGCAGGAAAAGAAAGGATGGTTTGCTGGATGGAGGAAACGGGATTCAAAAAATGAAGCACCGAAGAAGATTACCCCACCAAGAAGTTCCCTCTGTGTAGATGACAAAGTGAGTGATCTACTAGGAGATTCTCCAACCAGAAATCAGCCAAAACCGGGAAGACACTCTGTTGAGATTGTAATGAGGGGGGATGAGCACCGGAGAGGAAGGGATATCAAAACATCTTCTTCTATAAGTTCTGAGGGCAGAAATCGTCACAAGGAAGGAGGCCGGGAGAATGAGTATAAGAAAGGATTGAGGCCTATTCTCTGGCTTTCGCCAAACTTTCCACTACAAACTGAAGAATTGCTGCCATTGCTTGACATTCTTGCTAACAAGGTTAAGGCAATTCGTCGTTTGAGGGAACTGCTTACTACAAAACTTCCAATGGGAACCTTTCCTGTCAAGGTATGTTTCATCTTCTGTAGCGCTTGGGGTCATGCCTTTTTCTAGAGATGCACCACTTCCTACCTACAAATTGTTTTTCTGCTTTTCTTGAGTGTTTGTATTCATACTTTAATTATTGTGTTGAGATTTTTCACCTAGGTAAGAAATTACCTCTTTGGAGGAGCTGGGTTGCAACGGGATGGTTATAGGTTTCTTAATAGCATAGTTTTGGACCTGGTAGGACATATAGAATTTGAAGGATATGTTTGATTGGACAAATATACTTGGAGAAGTATTGAGCTTGTGATAAGTTCGCCTCTTACAAGGACTTTCCTATGTTCGTAGCTAATGAGCCAAGCTTAAATTAGACTGCTTTGGCTTCACAGCATTAAAAGTTGCAATAAATGGGTATGGGTCTTTATGCACTGTTTCTTGCATGCTGTATTTATTTCTTTGATTCCAGGGTTTTGTTGGCATTTATTTATTTATTAAACTTTAGGTTCTTGGTTCACTTGAATTGTATTGAGGATCTTTGATTTCAGTTGTTTTTATTTATTGTACTTGATGCATGCAGTTTCTATACCTTTATCTGCTATCACTTGTAGGGCTTCAATTTTCTTTTAGTTCTTTTGGCCATTGGCAACAATATATGTATGATGTCATGAGGAATACTGGGCTTACAAATTTTTTTACAAAAAAAACTCTTACAAAGTGATGTGATACAACATGATTGAGAATAAGATGAATTCAAATTTTGAGAAATCCAATTATATTATGCCACATCACTCTGTAAGAATTTTTTTTTTAAAGAAAATTTTGTAAGCATAACATTTCTCTTATGTCATTACCTGATAGGTAGACCGGAAAAATGCAACCTAATCCCACCACCCATCCAAACCCACACAAAATGAGTGACTCTGGTAGTGATTATTTTATCAACTAAAACCGGGTTGACCTGAACCCAGTTAGGGTACAAAACAGGTTAGGTACCGGTTGAGTTTTTCAAACTGAACCCAAGCAAACCAGTCATAGTGCATAGAAAACTGTCTACCTGCTTGAACCCACCCTTAAATAAACAGGTCAGGGTACAAATTTTTTACTAAACAGTCCTTCAATCCACTCGAACCCAATCCAGTTGACAGGGAAGGGAAAATTTTTTCTCAACTCTCAGGCTGCCATCTCCTTATAGAGGAGCCTAGCTAACCAGATTTGGTATCCTACAGACAATAGTCCTGGCAGGATTGTCTTTTGCTATGGTATGGAAGGTAGGCTAAATGTGTCAATTTCTGCCATTTTATCCCAAGGCTGATACTCTTTCAACTCGTTATTATAACTTTTTTCATTATTTCTGCCCATATTACTTTAGGTGTCCCTCTACCCCTTATACTCCAACTTGAACTAAGTTGCTTTTTCTTGCTAGTGCATTCATTAGCCGTCCTTGGATATGGCGATGCCATGTTAGGCAACTCACCCTGGTCTTTTCATCAATAGGTGCCACAGGGTACCCCCACATTTGGATGGATTAACTTCAGTTCCTATTCTATCCTTTTTGGTATTCGTACTCATCCATTTTAATATTTTCATTTAGTCTATGAGGAGGGAAAGGAATGACATGAACTTTGAGGACAGAGAAAGGTCGTTAGAGAAAATTTTATCTTTGTTTTACGATATTTGCATCTTTGAACTACGGCGTTTGTTTTTCCTATGTCGCTTAATTATAATGATTTTCTTTTTTGTTTTGCTCTCCTTAGCTAG
Organism: Betula pendula; assembly: GCA_900184695.1. NCBI lineage: Eukaryota > Viridiplantae > Streptophyta > Magnoliopsida > Fagales > Betulaceae > Betula > Betula pendula. The sequence continues at coordinate 538,184 of FXXK01000017.1, forward strand.
GTATTTTCTTTTATTTACTTCCTATGTACCCAGGGGCGCCGTACGCTTTTATTAAGATTAATTTATTACTTAAAATATATATATATATATATATATATATATATAATATATATATATATATTCATTCAGTCTATGCTCATTTTATGAACATATTGTTTCTTAGTGGTCCAACAATCCCGTATCATAGATTATAGCTGATCTTATGGCAATATTAACCTCATTACTTATGAAATGTTTCTTTATGGCGAGTGTCAAATGTAGTATTCAGTCCCTTGTCATTGAAGTAATCTTCAATTGTATGACATATGTAACAGAAAAAAAAATTCACTTGTACTCCCAATGACACCTTGTAGCCTGTTCTCTCATAGATAACCTTGTTGACATTCATATGTTACTGAGAATGAGGAAAGCAATCTTCTTGTCCATAACTAATTTCTGGGAACATGCAGGGTCTTGTACTACAATCATTCATATGGAGAAATACCATAAAAGAAACTCTAGATATGTGTTGAATTACATTAATGGATAGAAAGAGACGCACTTAAACTTCAGTATGTTTAGAAACTTGATTAAGTCATGGATGGTTGACTATCCTCTGTTCAAATGGTAAATATGGGTGTTTGATTTAAATAATGCAATTGAGAAACTTGGGTTTTACTCAGAGAAGGCTTTTCTTCTCATTTTATTACTCAGACTATAGTAAGGTGCCGATGTTGAGTATCTGGTATCTAGAAACTTTTGCGGTTTTGGCAATAAAATTGGTGAAAGGATTTTTGCCAGTGGCAACAGAAGAAGTTCTTTTATGTGCAACACGTTGGCTTTCAGGTTTAGCTGAGATTTGAACCTAAGTCTTACACTAATCTGGCCCATGTACAACCTCAGCCAAGGCCTAGGTGCTATTGGAGAAAAATAGAAACCAACAAAAAGCTTTATCTCCTCAACTTTCAAGAATTTATGCTGGTGATTTGAAACTTCTGAAGAATAAAATGCTTTTCTGGTCTTTCTATATATCCTTCATAATGATCATCCCTTGAGACTTTGTGAATGTTTATGGCATTGAAATATTTGAAGTTCAAACAATTTTTTCTGCACTAGATGAGTTATACATGTTGTTTGGGATTTATGTTGAATTTTTTGGAAAATGTATTATGTTGTTTTCTGGCATGTTTTCTTGTTCTCATGGGTTTTGAATGCAATATAAGAAAGATCTTTATACAGTGAAGATATTATGGTAGCAGTTGTTGAGGCTAAGCGGCTTTTTTAGGACTATCAATTGTTTTGTAGTCCTTACTTTTTAGTGTTGCTATTGGTCTTTTTGGTCGTTTAGATCTCTCTGTTGAAAGAGTTTTCTGTACTTTTAACATTCAGGTTGCTATCCCGGTGGTTCCAACTATCAGAGTTCTGGTTACTTTTACAAAGTTTGAAGAACTACAGCCATTGGATGAGTTTTCAACGCCCCCTTCAAGCCCTTCTGCTGCAGGGCGAGAGAGCCCGGCAGTGACACATTCCTCGAGTTCATCCTGGTTTCAGTGGATAAAAGCCCCTTATCATCGCCCCAGCTCATCCACCGCTGGTTCTAGCAGTAGGATAGAAACTATTCAAGACCCATTTGCTATTCCCTCAGATTACAGTTGGATTACTGCTGAAGCTAAGAAAAAGAAGATGCAGGAGAAGAACAAATCAAAGAAAGGGAAAAGTCATAACCAATGAAGTCAACGTTGAGAGTAAGATCCTGATGTAAAAGATAATTTAGCTCACTAAAGGAACTCAGCAGATACAAATAGGAATAGTGTTTCATTAATCCATAAATTCATGAATACTGTAAGGGAAAAAAAAAAAAGTAGGACCATGCTTCTATATGGAAGTGATGATCCTTTGTCAAGGGAAAGTTTAGTAAATCATTGTGGGGGTGGAAAAAAGAAACGATATTGTGGTTCTTGCATCCATTGCTTGTCTTTGGTGGATGTTTCCACCATTTAGATTACTTGATTCACTTTCATTTCATACCGACTTTTTGATCTCATAATGATTATCGGTAGTATTGGGTTTCATTTCCAGCTGTAGATATTTCTTTTGTCAACTTTCTTTTTTCATTTTTATTGTCGATATCCATCATTTGTAATTGAACAATTTGGATTAGTGGGATTTGGATACAGCATTCTTCCAAGAAAGCATTGCTGCTTGTACGTTCTTATGATCAATTCAACAGTTTTTGAAACGATTGCTACAACTTTGTAAGTATAATGTTTGTAGAAGGCTTCTTGTACGTCAAGGTTGGTTGGAATCATAGTGCTCCTTCCACGCATGAACATACATCTAGAACATTTCAAATTAGGGACGTCTAGATTTATTTATCAGCTAATTTTCAATGTTGTTCTCCCTGGTTATTGTTAATCTCAATATTCCTCTTAAATTCGAAAGCTTAATGTTGAAAGTTGTTTTTCTGGTTCAGAGAAAAAAACAAGGGCTTTCATACGTCAGAAGGCATCTTCATGCACAAACATATCTTTGCATTTCATTTCTTCCAATCCATATGATTTTCCCATTTTAGTACAATAGAGAACTTAATAGATTAATGGGCTATACTTTTGACTAAGCGTTCGAACTCTATCAAATGCTTCATGGAATTAGCATATACAAAACACGAATTTATGATAACATTATTCTAGCAAGTATCACAATTAGCCACACAAAAGAAAATGACTGCCTCCGCCACTGCCTGCAGAAAATGATAAAAGGATCATGTGAGTTTAATTGTAGTACGATTCATCTGACAAACAAAAAATGGAAAAAGAGAAACGTAACTTTCAACTTAAATTAGAGAAGAAAATAGCACTTAACCAAAAAAAAAAAAAGATAAGAAAATACCAGTAAGTTAAATCAGAGAGACTCTGTTATCTCATTCTCCATTTTCTTTTGCACCCTGGATTGCTAGGTTCCAGAACCCCTCATGTTTTTCAAGTTAGAGAGTGCCTCCTTGCTCCTTTTCAATGGTGTTTTAATTTATGCAGATTAGGAAGCCATTTCTAGTCAGAGCCCCCACGAATTATCAGGCATGTTAATTCTACTAATAGAATCCTAGAGTGGTGGGCATTTGGCTTTGAACGGGATCAATTCTCACGAATAATTGTTACTTGTTCTTGTATGTGTGCGTGTGCTCATGGATGTTAGCTGATTTTTTCTTTTTTTTTTTCTTTTGAGTTTAGTGGATGTATCGTTCTCTATAAAAGTGACATGACCATTGCCAGTATGGTGATTGGAAATTTTATTTCCTGGAGTGAAGAAAACAGTGATGAGATTGCCAGGGGAGCACATCTCTAGAAAAAATGAAAATTTAAGAAAATGACAAATGTTTTCTGATGATTGCAAAAGTTACAGTGAATTTTAGGAATTGCGTAAGTGCCTGCCTTTAAAATATAGGCCTGATGCTTAAGAATGTGTTGGGGCTTGGCACTTAGATGCTACATGCAATGCTTATCTTGTTCCCAGGTAAAGAGGAGTCTTAATTCATGAATAATTTGTATTTGTTAAAGGAATACCAAGAAAAGAACCTGATAGAACAGTTCACCAAACAATTTCAGATTAGAAATTTGAATATCTTTATTTATTGGTGTAAAATATGTATCCTTTTTTTGCAAGTCAATATTAATAATTGGTAAGTTATTGCCTTTCACAATGTGGTCTCACAAGTGTTTTGACTTCTTCCAATGCGCCCTATTTGAGAGAACATTCTCACCTTGTAGTTAGGTGCTTAGCTGACTATCAACTTATCACATCTGTTTCTTTGGTGAAGTAGGGTTCCTAGAATTTTCATAAGTTCGTCGGAGTCTTTGAAAAGCAAAGGAATTGATATATGCTGCAACACATTCATTGATTGAGGTGATGAATATTATATGAAACATTTGTTGGGAAGGATATCTGAGTTAGGACATGTTTGGTAAGCGAAATGACTATTTCAAAGAATAGCCTTTATTAAGAATAGAATAAATTAGCTTTAAAATAGTCATTCCGATAATCGATCATAAGAAAATGGTTATTCCTTCAATTAAGATTTTAAATTTTAGAGGAATAAAATTGAACTCTTCAATTTTATTCCTCTAAAATTTAAAAGGAACGGTTATTCCCTCAATTAAAGGAATAATTATTCTCTCATGACCATGGAAGTGGCTATTACAAGACTAATCTATTACATTTCTTTTATTCTTAATAGACTATTATAAAGAATAGTCATTCCGTGTACCAAACATAACCTTAGTGTTTTAAAGGTATATGGTGGCTTATGCTGAGGTTGCAATCAGACAATCAGCAAGGACAAGGATATTTGGTCTGACCAGGGTCCAAGGCCTAACAGGATCAATATTCTGTATTGTTGACTATCCCAAGACCTGAGTTACCCTTTGTTTGACATACATATTACGATGTACAGTTTTAAACACATACAAGAAATTTCTTATCAAAGATGTCTACAATGATTTGGTTCTACACTTGGGATTTTGAAAAACTGGTAGAAAGTGTAAAATTATACATCTACAACCTTTAAAAACCAAACAAAGCACTTTGTCATAGTGTCATATGTGGTAATTCATCAATCTCTATTCTAAGAAGCATACTAATATTCAGCATTATAAAGCAGAAACATTTAGGACATGTTTGGTACGCGGAATAGTTATTTTAAGGAATAACCTTTATTAAGAATAGAATGAGTGTAGTGCATTAACCTTGAAATAGCCATTCCGATAGCTATGAGGGAAAAATTATTCATTCAATTGAAGGAATAGCCATTCCTCTTAAATTTAAGAGGAATGACTATTCTTTCAATTGAAATAATAACCATTCTCTTATAGCTATAAGAATAGTTATTACAATACTAATTTACTATATTTATTCATTTCTTAACAAGGGTTATTCCAAGGAATAATCATTCCGCATACCAAACATAACCTTAAAACATAAGACAACGATTTTAAGATGTATATTTGCATTCATTTTGATTCCTCTGGCTCGGATCATAGAGAACATTTAATATATGCACACATGTTTTAGTGAATGATTTTCTGTGTACTTTTTTTTTTTGTTTTTTCCTCGTAGTGATTTGAGCAGCAAGATCACCTTGCTTCAAAGCTGTTCACAACTTTACGACTTCACAATTATATCATGTCATAATCTTTCCTCGTGCCTCAAGTTCTGATACACTTGTTTGAACAACTAAGAATTACTGTTTCCCTTTGCCATTGTGCACACTTAAATGGTTCCTATCAATGTTACATGACTTTCTTCACGGATAGCTTTTGAGGATTCATTCAAATGGTTCAGAAAGAGCCATACCTTTTAAGGCCATGAATCATTTTTGAAATAATAAGATTATTGGGTCAACTTCCACATATACACATTACACTTGTATGGAAATCATGCAACATGTTTGAATCCAGTGGCATATACAGAAATTCTTAAAACTTGCATAGGTCATTGAGATGCGGGGCATCATACCTTTAGACATCTTGTTTTATTGAATGGCACAAACGCAAGAGTTCCTCACTCCCTCAAGCTCCCCATCTTCAGATACACTAAAAACACATGAAAGAGTGAGAAATATAGCAGAGTTTCTGTAGACAGACGTATATTGTAGTTAACATAAGCTTCTAATACACAGTTGTTAGATGAATTAAGTGTGGGTTTTGTTTTCAAAAAGCTTCACATCTTTCATCAGAGCAGCCACCAATTTAACCTGTAAATGTGAAAGACATAATTTTTCTTCTTGTCCCATATTTCCTTTGAGTCTATGAGTGTGAACACCGCTGGAACAGTTGTATGTATATGTGATGCTTGTACGAACATATTTCAAACTAATAATCCAAACACAAAGAAGCCAATCATGAGAGTAAAGTTACCTTGGTTCAAATTCATGGACATGAGCAATATCTTTGCCATGAGCATCAGGCCAACTAACTTTCCTCTTTTGTACCGGTAGTTGATTATGATCAACTATTGTTGTTTTCTTGAGATTACTCTTGAGAGCAGGTGGTTCAATGTGAGGCCCCCCATTAGACCCACTTCTGCTACTGTAGCTGCCCCCATTGCTCCTATTTTGAAGATTTAATTCATGATTATGGAGCTCTTCCATGACCCCATCTTTCTTTTCTGCAGGGAACTGCTTCTTGGTATTGTTGCTGTTGCTTTCTTCACCTTTGTTGTCCAAACTCCTTGATGGTACGTAGCAAGAGCACACTAAAGCAGTGCACCTGTTCTGCGCCGAGGCCGCCAGGAGTACAGACGACAGGGTTGTACCTCTCCCAACCGTTTCTACTTATTGATACCATGACCAGCCTTGGAGCTATGTGGGTTTTGGATTGGCATTAGATCAAACAAATGAAACGGTTGAACTTTGAAGCATGAGAGGGATGGACTTTGTATACTGTTATTGTGAGGGTTATCTAGTATCTACCTTCTAATGATTATATCTTTGCTTTGCCTTGGTAATTCTCCCTTGTTTTCTTTTTCTTTTTGCTTCCTTGTAACCTTCCCTTTTCCTGTATTGCTCAACAAAAGAAAAAGAAAAAGAAAAAGAAAAAGATTATGGCTTGCTTTGCCTTTTGCATATAAGAGAGTGGGGATGGCGTCTTTGGGATGTGGGGTTGTGGTGGATTTGTTTAGGTTGGGAAAAGAGGGTTGGGCATAGGAGGAGGTACCATCATGTCTCGTGCCTCCCCACTAAATGTTGTTTCCTTTTGCTTTTGCGTCGGCACTCATTAGTGAGGTGAAATGGGTGAAGCAAAAGGGAGAGGAAGAGAATACTCAACTTTTTCGGATTCGAATTTGTTGGGGTACAACTGTGTTGTTCTGCTTATGTAGACGGCTTTTAGAACATGACTTATCGAGTGATTTTGAATGTCGTAAAAGACTTTAACTTTTCTCATTGAAAATTAATTATTTTCAGATAAGATGATAAAAAATTCGACCAAACAAATGGTATCAGAGTCAATGTTATGAGTTTAAGTCACGGGAGCGTCATGTTGAGGGATAGATTATTGGGGTGCAATAGTGCCCACACTGCTCACGTGGACGATTCTTAGAACATGTTTTGTGAGATGTAATTTTGAATGTTATAAAAAATTTTGACTTTCTTCACTAAACACCAATTGATTTTTAGATGAAACTGATTAACGGCTCGAGCCAACAAAATTTTCGACATATAAATTGCTAATTTTTATGATTCAAACAGATGAATGGCTGCTCGAGATTTGTTCGAACAAGCCGGCCACACGGTTTTGCTTTCACCCTATGAGATTGTAACAAGTGGGTTGACTGTTGAGTGAACACAATTATGGATGTGGGGGATAAAAAGGGAATAATGATGTGATGTGATCTTCTTTTTGTTTAGGCTGTGTTTTGGGATGAATAAAGTGTAAAGCGGGTTAATAATTCATTTGGATCACTTAAAGGGACCAAAAGCATCATTTAGGTGGCTTAGTCTTTTTCATTTCTTGATTTTGCTATCTCTTGTACAAATACAAAACCTTTTGCTGGAAATCCTTAAGCTTATTTGTCATTAGACAAAGTTTTCCAAATACATTTGGGACAAATGTGAGTCTTATAGACTTTGTCTTTTGCCCTTTATCTTAATATTCTAATTCGTTTGTCCTTGCCGATATTTTTTCAAATATTTTGATTTCTTTCATTGAAAATGCAAGAACCAAACTATTCAAATATTAATTTCGATAACATTAATTTGCTTTATTTAACTACTATGACCTAGAAACCGCAATTATAAATAAGAATTTTTTTTTTTTTTAATAAAAAACAGGTTCAGGCTTATTTTATCCCCATTTCATAACTTTAAATAAAATAAAATGAAATTAGACAAGTTTAAGCCTATTTTTTAATAAAAAAAGGGGAAAATGCATTTTACCCCCCTTATGTTGTAGCTGTTTTTCAATTTGACCTCCATTGTTTAAAAATTTGCAATCCACCCCAACTAACATTTTAATTTTTTCAATTCTGCCTTTCCGTCAGACAGAACCGTCTTCTTAGACGATTTGTGTGTCACGTGCGCCTCACGTGAGAATATTTCTTCAGTTATCCCCCTTTTACCCCAACGACACCACTTCCCATAACTGCCGACCCACTAGTCCAAATCGCCGGAAACTTCGCTCGGTACCAGAACAACCAGTCCGGCGAGCAATCATGGTGGACTTGAGCTGGCTATTGAAATCGTAACGGCCAACGGTTTCGAGGTCACCGGAGGGAGTGATTCGGACTTGATAAGGCAAGTCGTCTTCCGACATGGCTAGCCTCTGCGTCTCGGTGAACTGGCAAGCGTAGCTGGCGGAGCCCAGCGATTACTCCAAACATAATCGGCTCGAACATATTCAAAAGGATTTGTTTTTACTCTGAATTCGCCTTCAGAGAGCATAGCACGCCTCTCTCTGCAAACCCTAGGCAGAGAGCGTAGAAGCGCCGAGTACTGCTCTGTCGGCTGAGCGATCCCGAACTGGCGCGAAAAGTCAAGGTCGACGAGGTACCGGGTGGGCTGCAACGTGGAGGAGCCTGGTAGAACGACCACGTCAATGAACTCGTAGTTCCGGCGGTGACCCCCCGGAGGAGTCCCATTTGTCTTACAGATCGCGGCATTGTGACCCAACTCTCGCAGAACGCCATCACGTTTTGCCGGGAAACGTTTCGGTTCGATCTGATCAGGCACGAGAAGTTATACATCTCCGCCGCCTCCGAAACGTGAGCTGTTAGCAAGCTTCGGTACGCGTCCACGGCATTGTCTCCGGCCGTCGATCTAAGAATATCTTCCACCTCGCCTGAAGCTGAGTAGACTCGCTTCGAGTCAGGATCGTCGGCGTTGGAGTCGGCCTCGCAATTGCTCTTGAGGAAACCGTGGACGAGCTCGGAGAGGCAGGGTGAGTCGTCGGCTGAGTTCTCGCCGGACTGGTTGTTCCGGTACCGGAGCGTAGTTTCCGGCGATTTGGACTAGTGGGTCGGCAGTTTTGGGAAGTGGTGTCGTTGGGGATAAAAGGGGGATAACCGAAGAAATATTCCCACATGGGGCACACGTGACACACAAACCGTCTAAAAAGACGGTTCTGTCTGACAGAAAGGCAGAATTGAAAAAATTAAAAAGTTAGTTGGGGTGGATTGCAAATTTTTAAACAATGGAGGTCGAATTGAAAAACAGCTACAACATCAGGGGGGTAAAGTGTATTTTCCCCTGAAAAAAAAAAAAATTTCATGGAAAACAGACGCTAGGCGTCCGTCATTTTTACGGACGCCTAACACGACTCAATTGTAATGCAATGAAGTGAAAAAATGGTATAGAAAATTAATTGGGCCATAGAGAAGCCCAATATAGGCTTAATTGGGCCAGTGTCGTAGTCTATTCAACTCTGTAGCGTGGCCCAAGATCGGCCTTTCAGAACCAAATAGCCCTCTCTCTCTCTCTCTCCCTCTCTGTATATCTCTCTCTCTCAACAATCAGTCAGCTCGTGCAATCGAAGAATGAACAGGTACACATTTTCACATTTCCCACTAATCAAACTCTGGTTTTCACAGAATCATTCTGTTCTAAGCGAAATTGATTTGCTTTGGCTCTTCTGATTCCGTTTCTTATTGGTTTATTATTTTCGTTTTCTGCTTTTTTTTTTTTGATGTGTATTCAGAATTTCTATGCGTGTGTTTTTGTGCTCGCGTTGGTTTGGAAAACCCTAGTTCCTCTATTGTTGTGATGCCACTCGCTGTGTTTCAAACTTTTTTTTTTTTTTCATAATTTTTGGTGTTACTTCATCAGACTTGGTTTCAGAGGTTATGAGTACCTGAAGCTTCCAAGTTTTTACTTTTTATTATTAATTTTTTTCTTGTATGTGCTATCTAGTCATGGGACATTGATGCCTATGTGTAATCTATGGAATGTTTATTGGAATTTGAATTTGACAAGGTTCTCTGCTCAAATGCCTCTAGAATCTAGTTCTTTCCATGCGTGATTAAATCTTTATGAGAGTTTACAATGGTATTCATATGCCGGCATGACGGATATTGTCAATGATTTTCATTTTTGATAATAATTGTATGCATTTCTTTCATGATTGCTTAGATTGCTGATACATCGTTGGTTATGGTCTAATGTATTATCTGCTCAAGCAGGGTGATCATGAGAAAGCTTGCTGCTAATGTGGCTAGGTTAAGAGTTCAGCACGAGTTTTTCTGCACGGATGCAGCTGCAAGAGTGTCTGGTTCGAGTAATCGTAGCCAATCTAGCCAAGTAATAAACTCACCATATTCGAATCACCGGTTTTTTATGTTCCATCTCATCTGAATTAAACTCTTTTCTTTTTTCTCCTGTCCATGTCAACGTTGCTGTCAATGGATTTTAAGTTTTCATCTTTTAAGGGTCAGGCAGTAGAGTGATTCCTTGTTCCAAATTGACAACCTTATACTGGAATAAAGGTTTTATCTCATCATATTAAGAAATTAGGTGGATAAAAAGGGGTCTGAAATGAGTGACTCAAACCATACAGATCGCTTTGCACTTACATGTTACCAACAATAAAGAAAACAATATCCCTTTTTCCAGAATTGGGTGTCTGCTTGGCCTTGGCATGCAACTTGGATGTTCCTGCACCAGTTACTGAACCCATTAATTAAGAAAGAGAAATAATCAAACCTTTCCTAATCTTCTATAGCATCTTATGCTACTTGTTTTTGTACTACATGGGACTTGTCTGTGGTTTTTAGAAAGAAGAATATGAGCATGCCTCCTGCTCATGATTTCCAATTGATTTTTAGTAGCAGATAATATTTCTTGTTGGTATATTTTATTAAATTTATAAAGGGGATGATAATGTGGAGAAACATATGCTCATAAACGACTTAAAGATAATTGATGGTGAATAGGATTTTTTTTTACTAAATTTACTGTATATTGTAGCATCTTCTTGCTTTCAGTAACATCCTCCCTCTGTTTAGTGGTTTCTGGAACCCATTGTTCCTAGTTATTTACAAGGATGACTGTGGCAAGTCATTATTCATGAACTAGAAGCTCTTTTTATGTTATATATGATAATAAAACGGCGAGCATACGTAAGTACATATCTACCAGTGTGTGTCTGTGTATAAAACTATTTGTTTTAGAATGCTTTTACCTTTTTTCAGTTTCAGTTCTCTTCTTGAATATACTCATCAATTCTTAATGAGTTCTACTTATGTAAACCAATTGTAATCCTAAAATGAATTGATTTGCTTGAAAATTAGGAGCATGAAGAGAAACATGATTTCAGTAATAACATTCAGCAGTATGACATTGCTATTGTTGGAGGAGGCATGGTTGGCATGGCTCTAGCTTGTTCCTTGGGTAGGTACTGTTTTGTGTTTATTTTAGTCACCTTCCTTCTCTAAACCATGATGTACCTTAGTCTGTGTAAAAGATGGAGGAAGAGAGAGGGAGGGGGGGGGGGGGGGGGGAGGATTGTTTGGCTAATCCTTGTTGTAATTCTGTTATCTAATATGAAATCTTGTTCAGTTTTATCATTAGCCTCTTTTTTTTTTTTTTTGTCCCTACGATAGTTTCTCTCTGTTTCCTTTTTTTGATAAGAAGAAAAAAAAAAAGGAAACAAAAAGAAACTCTATGTAGGAAAAGAGTGGCATCATAACCGTATTCCCACCAAGGCACCAAGTCAATTAATTTCCTGTTTATAATAGCACATGATGACTTCATTTATGATAGTAACTATATAATGGATTTGGTTTGGAAGATAATATTCTAAGAGATTGACATTCTGGTCAGTTTCTTTGAAATTTCACAACTATCATCTTCTATGTCTTTGCAGCAAGCATGCCATTGACAAAGCACTTAAATGTTGCTATCATTGATAGCAATCCAGCATTGGGAAGTAAAGTCTGCTTCAAAAAAGAAGACACCCCGGATTCAAGGGTCAGTACAGTCACACCTGCAACTATCTCTCTTTTCAAAGGTATTAACTTTGATATTTAGTCATTTTCAATCATGCACTGTGCCAACTTCAAATTCTCTTAATTTTAATTATGTTATATAGGCTTGTTCAAAATACCTGAAAACTCGAACCACCTGATCGGACCCGATCAAAATTGGTTGGGGTCAGGTCAGTTCAGCAAAAGGACTTTTAGGTTCCAAATGGGGGTTAGGTTGGAAGTCGGGTTTATATAGTTGGGTTTTCGACCTATCCAACTAGACCCTCTTGATATATATATATATACAACTAGACCCTCACCCTTAGTCCTACACCATGGTCCATTGTATACGGCGAGGTGAGGTGAGCTTGTGATGTAAGACATTAAAATAAGAAAAAAAAAATTCAGTCTCTTAGACTCGGTTCCCACTGCCCCACCCAATCTCCGCCATGGTGCCACTTGCAATCTAAAACAAGAAAAAAGAAAAACTCTTCAATTTGCCAGACTTGGTTTTAGTGAGCCTTTCATGGTCGAACCCATGATCATGAGCTTCATTGAGTTCTGATAAAAAAAGCTCGCCATTCAACTAACCTACCTGACTGATCACCAATCGACGCTTGTTGGTGTGGGTGCAGTTTGGTATGAAGTGACTCTAAGATCGGTTCCATTGAGCATTTTAACTTCCAGCCCTCAGTTAGGTTAGAAGTCGAAAGAACACCTCTTCCGACCTAAGGAGGTAGGTTTACACCCCCAATTTTGTATAAAGCTCAATTCATCTATGCTAGTGTTTTTGGAGAATTTATCAAAATAAATTAGGGAAAAATACTGTAGACGTTCTTGTGGTTTGACCTTTTATCAAATCATTCTCTAGGGTTTAAAACACATTAAACACTTCATAAAGTATGCACCGCGTTAGATTTTTTTAACAGTGAGCAATGATATAAATTGATGGTCACGTTATATCCGATAAAATTGTTTTGACACGTGTATATGTCGTTGAGTCATCACCAATTTACTAAGCCACATCATTTTAAACATGCCACATTAGAACAAAAAAATGAAAGGAAAAAAAGAAAAAGAAAAGAGAGAGAGGTGGTTGGGGGTAACAGAACCACCCGAAAGGCCATTGGGTGTGATTCGGCCAGCCCCTTTAAGGGTGACTGAACAACTCCTAATGGCCTTTAGGAGTAACCGAACCACCCCCAATGGCCAAAGGGAGTGGTTTGGCTACCCCTAACATCCTTTCTCTCTCTTTTATTTTTCATTGCTCACCGTTAAAAAGTCTAATAGAGGGAATGATTTGATAACAGTGCATACCTTAATGAGTGATTTGATGCGTTTTAAACCCTAGGGACTTATTTCATGCATTTTAAACCCTAGGGAGTGATTTGATAAGAGATAACTACATGAACCTCTTCAATATTTTTCCTAATAAATCAAGCTATAAACATTCATAATGTCCTGTTGTGCAACTTCTATGTAATTTGGGTGTTGGTTAGAGCTGGTGAAGTATGGCAAGCTTGGCATTTGTCATTTTCATGTTGTTATCAGTTGATGTTAGAAGGTCTTATTCTATAATGACAGTTTATCAGACATGCATGCAAGATAAATAATTTATGATTTAATTTACTTAAGAGTCATTGCTTGTTTAAACCAACTCAGTTGATGTAAGGTTTTTCTTTTTTAAAATGTCAGATTACATAGAAGTTGTACAACAAAACTGTAAAATTTGAGGCCCCAATTTCATTAAGTCAAAAGTAAGGCCCAAATGGCCTAAACCAATAATCAAAGCCCAAATTCTTTTAAGTCAAATTTAATTTGGGTTGAAGCCAAGAGGCCCAAAGGTCCAAGTCATGTTCCATTAAGTTAAATTTGAGTGGGCCATTCTACAAGCCCATAAAGCCATTTAAATAAGTTTTATTCCTAAAATGCCCTCAGTAGTGAGGGTAAATTAAGACATTTCACTTGATGACACCTCCAAAACTAACTACCCGCTCATAAGTAGGAAGCGAAGTGGTTCCATCTCTGCATATGTAAGTATTACTCATCAAAAAAGTAGGAAGCGAAGTGGTTGGATAAGCGGATATAGACTTATAGCTGCACACACACAAACACATTCCACTACTGTTCTTTTTGCTGATGAAATCTTAGACCTAGCCTGAAATAATTTTGTCTCAAAAGGAAGATCAAACCTCTGTCAAGGCCCTTCCTAAGTGAGACTAACAACAATTGTACTTTGTAGATGTTGGTGCTTGGCAATATGTAGAACGCCATCGACATGCATATTTTGATAAAATGCAGGTAATCATTTTTACTTTCTCCCTTTTTTGTGGCAATAATTCTGTCACTTCAATTTTTTTTTTCCTGTTGTTTGTTTTGATTATAATTTCCTTTTAATTACCCTCTTCTCTTGGACAACTGCTTATCTAGCTCCTTTAGCGATAAGCTTTAATGACTTTCTTGTTCTTTTCTCTTCCTCTAATAAGTCTTGACTCTTGTATACTTCCTGTATACCAGGGCTGCGCTTTGCGCTTTTAATAATATTTCTTCTTACTTATCAAAAAAAAAAAGTTCCAGTTCCAATGTATTGAGCCATTCAATTGTATCTGTGTCAACGGGTCAATATATAGGAATTAAGTGACACAGATACAACTTTTTTTTTTCGTTGATGTTTCCCATTATCATGCATTTTAGATTTATTTTAAATTGTGGATATTAGGAAAGATGGATTATTAATTCATTTACCAAGATAATTAAGGACATGTATTACATTGCTAAAATGAAAATGTTAAGACAGATTAGTGAGCAGGAAGTTTAAGATAGAATTAGGAATCATGCATTCTGTGAAGCTAGAGTTAGGTTAGCTTGATCAATCAGTATTCTTAAAGGTTTAGGGGTTGGGGCCAAAAATGTAACTGCACTCTTGCTGGTTATCGAGTAATATGAGTCATAAGTTCTCTAACTGATAGGTTAAGGAATTATCAATTTGGTCATGTTGAGGAGAAGAAGGATTGAACAATCTCTGGACACTTGTGAATCAATGCCTAGTGAGGTGGGATATGGACATTTAATTTGTGTTGGTAGGAAGAAGCGTTGATTTACAGGAATTAGAAAAAGGACAAAGAACCACCTACTTGCCAAGAATCTGAAGTGGGGAGTTTCACATTTGAATCCTATTATAACTTAGACATTGTTTATGTCCACTTGACACGATATGCAGCTGGTGTTTTACTCGTCTCTACCCTGTAATTGCTTTTAGGCATTGTATGTGAAATTTTAACCATGTGATTTTTCTGCTTAAAGGAGAATCATATATGCTCTAACATTTCTGTATAATCCTCTCTCCCATTGAACTGCTATGTTTTGAAATAAGACTGATCATGTCTCCAGGAAAAAGATATTAAAGTTTTCTTCTATGTTTTGATGATTTCCTGTAGGTTTGGGATTATACTGGTTTAGGATACACAAGCTACAATGCAAGAGACATAAACAAAGAAGTTTTAGGGTAAGCATACACATAGGAAGAAGACAAATTTCGTTCTTGTAATCTTGCAATTACTAATGGGAGATGACTTTGTGCTACAGTTGTGTAGTGGAGAATAAGGTTCTTCACGGTTCTCTGCTGTCATGTATTGAGGTACATATGTTATTAATTTGTCATAAATATGGTAGATTCAAGACACCGATGTTAATTACTCATCAAAAAAAAAATATGGTAGATAATCTCTTCTTTTGTTTTTGACTTCAGTTAAATGCTTTGCTCCCGCACTCATCATATTCTATTGGAGTTCTTCTTCGTTCAATATTGGATCACTAAGCATGTAGTCTTGTCTAAACAGTGTGCAAATACTAAGTTGGTGAATGTACAAAGTTTTTATCTCCTTTTATGAAGAATTGTCGTCATCTATCACATTTACTGACTGATAAAATTCTGTTGAAAAGGATTTTGATTCAACTTCAAAAGAATATGTGAGGCAGGGTGTAGGTTAAAAACATGAATCATCTCTAAAATGATCAGTCCTTTCTCCATGGGCCAACCACCATAGTTGCATTGGCCAAGCTCTCCTGAATAACCTCATTAATTAAGTATCTCTTGGAAAGTTCGAGACCCCTTTCTGATGCTCTTATGAGGGTAGATGCTAGCCCTTGAGGCACCATAAAACCATATATGTCAGTTTCCCTGCAATGTTTCATGTAAACCTGAGAGTCATTTGCAATTAAGTATTTTCACTTGATTTATGGAGTTTTGTTATTGTCCTTTTGTCTGTTGTATATCGTTTTTTCATTAGGCACTGTTGCATAACGTTCTTACTATTATATCAGGTGTAACAATATAACTAAGAGTTTTCTTCTAATTTACATTTTCTTTTTAATTTTTTAAGTGGGCTTTGATTATTGGGAATTCGCCTCTTTTGGTATTAGGTCATTTAGTATCTCTGTTGCTTCTTATTGCTAGAGTGTACGACAGTGACATAATAAGATTGCTAATACTGTCCAATATAAAAAAAAAAAATTGAAAAAAGAAAAAAGAAAAAATAAAAAGAGAAGGTGATTCAGTTGTGCATGCTCTTCTAGATTCAAGTATGATGGATGTGATCCCCTGATCTGTTAATAACGACTCTACTCATTCATCCCAATTTAAATGTCTTATTTTCCTTTTTGGGTGATCTCACGATACAAGTCCACTTTCTAAAAGTGAAAGTTCTTACATATTCAATTTCTTATTCACCCTTACTTTCCGTAAAAAGCAAACAATATTCTTGTTAAAAATCGTGTCACGTTTAATATATAAAGTAAAAGACATTTTGGGATGATCACTATGCTAGTTCCTTTTTGTTAATAACGGTGTGATTTCAAACCAAAACTTGCATCTTGGGTCAAAGGGAGTATAAAATGTCCTCACTAGTTCACATATTTTCTTTTAGTGCCATAGCAATTTGGTCATTCGATATATACCCAGCCTACTTTTTTTCCCATGCTGACTTATGAATAGATGAACCCATAATTTTTTCATTATCAAATGCCTTACCTCATGCAACGTAATTGGGTATTCTTGCTGTAAATTACGAGGCTTTTGCAATTAAGGAATCTGAAACTTTTTAACAGAATACAGATTTCCAGAAGACCATCTATCCCTCCAGGTTAACTTCAATGACTTTACATCCGAGGTCTTCATCCATGGGGATGGACAGCACATCATCAAGGACACCGTTGTCTTCTATGAGGAATTTAGCAAAGCTGGAATTGACTGATGGCAATAGCCTATATGCAAAGTTGGTGGTAATTTTCACTTCCATGTAAATGATCGTGTATTGCTACTTGATGAATAGTAGGATGAATAATTGTCCATTTTATTCAGTGGGTAAGATCTATTGAACAACATTTGTCGCTGATTACATACTGAGGTGTCTAGTATTCAATTTTCTTGATGCTTATTGCAGGTTGGAGCTGATGGTGGCAAGTCGCGTGTCAGGGAGTTAGCAGGATTCAAGACAACTGGATGGAATTACTCACAGAATGCAGTCATATGTACGGTACAACATACTGATGGAAACCAATGTGCATGGCAGCGGTTTCTACCTGCTGGTCCAATTGCACTTTTGCCAATGGGTGATAATTTTAGCAATATTGTATGGACTATGAACCCAAAAGAGTCAAAGGACCGTAAATCAATGAGTGAGGATGATTTTGTGAAAGATGTAAATAGTGCTCTGGATTATGGATATGGTCCTCATCCTAAGTCAAGCTTATTAGGAAATGAAGACATGTTTTCTTGGCTTAGAGGAGATGTGAGGTTATCAGCTAATGAGTGTTTTGAAGTTCCACCCAAAGTAGTTAAGTTGGCTTCTGAAAGAATGGTGTTTCCATTGTCTTTAATGCATGCCAATGACTATGCATCGAAGCATGTAGTTCTTGTTGGTGATGCTGCACACACAGTTCATCCTCTAGCTGGTCAAGGAGTCAATTTGGGTTTTGGAGATGCATTTGCCCTATCTAGAGTCATTGCTGAGGGTATAGCTGTAGGCACCGACATTGGAGAGGTACGTCTTTTTGCAAATATTTTCTTTTCTGTAAAGATGTCCTCTTTTGATTTTGATTGTTCCATTTTCTTTTCTTTTAGGTTTTGATTTTTTCCCTATTTGTCTTATTGAATCTGCTATGTTCTCCATAAATTGTGTTGCAAAGATACTCCTTTCCATGTCAAAATATAACAAAGTTGAACTAGACTCTAATTGATCAGTCAGTGCTATGTTCTCGAGGTTGACGCGTAGACCTCTATTTAGTAACTGAATATTAGGTAGAGAAATGGATTGATGGAAATACCTGAATAGAGGGATGATGGAATCAGTTAAAACAAACTTGTCCCAACCACATTGGAATATAGAAAATTTTGGTACCCCCTGATTATGTAATTGGAATATATTTATTATCTCTAAGAGAACAACATGCTTTGTGCCTTGAATTATTTCTATTTGAGATGTTATTTTGTTTTACTTTTATGTACAAGCTGATTGGCAGAGGTTCAACTTGTGCAGGTAAGTCTGTTAAAGAAATATGAATGGGAGAGAAAACTGGCAAATATTACGATGATGGCAATCCTGGATGGTTTTCAGAAGGCATACTCTGTTGATTTCGGACCCCTGAATATACTGCGAGCCGCGGCATTCCATGGGGCGCACTATATTTCACCTCTTAAAAGAAGTATTATTTCATATGCATCAGGGGAACAGAGGCTGCCGTTATTTTCTTGAGAAACACTGTTAATATCCTGACCAGAGGATATCAATGAAGGGCTAGACTTTGCACATTATGTAGCAATGGATAATATTTTTCTTTCATCAATCTTGTACAGTAGCAATTTCCTAATATCAGCAGAGATCTAAGAGCCTGTTTCAATGACCAATCTTCTCGTGTCACGTTCAAGTTAATGATATTATATTGACGTGGTGGCAGGGGAGCCTTTAATGAAAAAGATTTTGTTGATATTGTTGCAGAGTAATGCTAAATGTTATTTTTGTGTCCTTTTAAAAATAATGTAATTTTTAAAATTACGATTATAAAAATTATAGTTTTAAAAGTCACATCACTTTTAGAATGATAAAAAAAATATAAAAATAACAATTAACATTACTCTAGGTTGCAAGGTAGCCTCAAATCTCTACAATGTAACGGTAGGCTTGGATGGAAAGAGAGGGGATTGCTGGAAGGAAAGAGGGGGGAAGCGATTGAAGGTTATGAAAATATTGGCCCTAGATGGCATGATCTCCACAAGTCCCGCCTCTTTTTTGGTGCAACCAACCACATGGTCGCTTTATTTTCTCCAGTACAAAGCCCCCAAATCGATAGTTTCTATCTCACTTTCATGGATATGGGAAATTGTCAAAAAAAAAAAAAACCGATACTTATTTGAGAAAAGTACCAGAACATTACAAAATGAGCAGTTGAGCATGGGAGACACTGTGGAAGGAGTTGGTCGCTTATTTGTATGAGTTTCACCATCGACATAGGAAGGGTGAAAATTGCTTTACAATTTGGGCCGAAACATAAAGTATCGCTTTAACAGAAATAACTCTTCAATGCACCAAGACAAGAGTGTTTTGGGAGATGACTTGACTCCCCCGATTGAAAGAGACAACAGCAGTCAGCCTCCGACAAGAAGCGCAACTATACATTTTAAATGCAGTGGAGATTCTATACAAGGAGAAAATTTTGGGTTTTGATGGTTGTATGGTACTGAGAAATGCACAGAAGATGTGCATTTGAATAACTATAGTGCATTTCTGTGTAAGTTCATCAAAATATGCACAATATATAGGCCTTAAACAGCTAAGTTATAGCATATTCTTTACAAAAATGAATCCCGGATTACGCGTGCTAATACCCGGGAAGATAATCGACTGAGCACATCAGGGAGCACTTTAGCAGATATGCCTGGCAACACTGGAAGAAGCTCTTGGATGACTTGTACAAAATCCACACCCTATTGACAAAAAAAAAAAAAAGAAAAAGAAAGAAAAGGGTGAGAAAAACACTTAAAGAATGAACATCTACACCCTGTTGACAGAAAAAATAGTGATGGAAAGAAATAGCCAAAGGGAGAAGCATTTAAATCTTAGAAAGGGACCACCATGTTTCATGTATACTCCAAAATTTAATGTTTAAGCACAATGCTTTAATACCTGATTTGACGTTCTTGATATTGAACTTCCTGCTGTCAAGAACTCGACCACTTTCTGAACATTATTCAATATAAGCTTGTCTTCCTCAGTTACTGTGGGTAGAAGTGCTGCTGGCTTTAGGCGTCCGAAAGCAGGAACCATACTAAAAACTGGGGGAGCATTTCCTACTCCTAGAACTGACATTATCTGTACCAACTGATCCCTTGTAACCGCATCAATGCCCTTTACAATCTGCTTCCCACACCAATGACAATATTTAAATGGCCTCCATACAACCAACTTCAATGCATACCAATGAGAAAATAATTCTTATCTTAAGCACGGTCCCTTGTGAGAAAACTTCACAAGGCCATAGCACTAGCTAGTCAAGAAAAGCATTTTTAGTGGGGAAAAAATAATAATGAAACCGTATATTCACAATGGAGAAATTGAAACTATAAATATATGAGAAACTAGAAATAAATGAGAAAACTGAAGCAAATACTGAGCCCCATGCCATGGTATATGATAATTAGACTTCCATATATTTGAGGCAGGTAAACAGAATCAAGAAATGCTGCAATTACAAACAAATGAAAGCAAGTAAGAAAAAAAATAACCTGAAAGAAAATAATTAATGTTCCACTATTTTCTTGCTAATCTTAGAACTCTTACTTGTTACAGATCAAGACACGTGGGACCAAGAGAAAAATAGAGAAGATATACAAGAGCAGATTGTCCACTCTTAACCTCAATGATTAAGAGTACATATATTAAAGGGTACTGGGAAACAAAAACTGGGGCCAATAATATGAGTAAGATCATCACCATATTGGTCAAATCTGATGAACCAAAACAAGTAATAATAAAATATAACTAATTCTTATCTTTATTACTATAAGTTATCACCATCATCATCATCATCAATATTAACCATGTACTAGTCTTTTTACTTAAAAGTTACTTCTAGAAGTACCTCGTCCAGAAGAAATTCTCGGAAAAAGTTCCCTTTATCAGACAGCAGAAATGCTAAAGCTGCCCTTGTTTGAAGAGGCTGCTTGGATTGAGATCCACTGGACGAATATCCAGGAATGATATACCCTGTTTGACTTTGCAGGATGCCAAGTTCAGCCATGCCCCCATTCAGATCCTGCCCACCTCCACTTTTTGCAGCAGTTATGAAATTCTCGAAGGCTTGCATGACATCAATGAATCTTTCAGCATCAAAAACTCCAGATTTCCCATATATTGTGTAACGTAAAGCATTCCTTAACCGAGGGGATTCATCAGTCAGGAGCCTCTAACAACAAAATATAAGGACATAATTAACTCCAATTGAGATGACTAAGAGCATAAAGAGAAAGCCCAAGACAGTAGCTTAGATATCTGTATGGCCCAATTGTGAATGACCAGCTAGGATTCTTGCCAAAAAAATTCCACCCTAATCTCAATTATTTCATAACTAGCACTTTTGAGGTCATGCAGTGCATTCATCCAGTTCAATCATTTACAGAAGTTTTATCATTCCATACCAACTTCCACCAGCTGTTTTTAGTAAATGTAAAAATACTTGGGTACTAAGAAAGGCTGTGTCATATACCCAAAAAGAAAAAAGAAAAAAGAAAGGCTGTGTTAAATGAACCTCAACAAACTGATTATTGACATAGATATCACCTACAACCTTCCCATAGGGGGGACCTTCTGAAATCAGCTCGAGCATCCAATGATGTGGCTTGTGTTTTGCAGTCAAAGATGAATTACAATTATTTACCTATGATATCTCCAATTCAACAAATCTTAGGGGCTAAGTTCAGATCTGTGACCTTTTAGCTCGACCAAGTCCCTTTGTTTATTACCTAAACACTTCACAGCTAATAGCATAAACAAAAATACCAGCAGTCTAATCTATTTTAGGAATGCATATAAGCTACATTTAAAGACAGAAGGGGCATTAAGAGTTAACCACCAAGCAATTATGAGCACCAACATATTTCTTCGCATATAGATGTCAATAGATTTTGAAAAAGAATAACAAAAATTCACAAGGTATTATACCTGTGCAATATATGGATATGCCTCATCTACAATGGCAAAATCAGGGTTTCCCACTAAAGCTATGCCTTCCAGTACCCCAATTGCCCTGATTATAAGAGCAAAATAAGGGGGTATTCTAAATGGATAATCAAATGTTATTTGTGCCAAATCCGATGCCAGCTCCTGGAAGTTGATATTTTTGGCTCCTCCACCTTCGAGTGCCTGATCAAAAACTTTGGCCAAAACAGGTAAAATGGGTTCCAAATTAACCCCATCTGGGATGAAACCAAGTTTAACAAAGTCTTTGACAATAGCTCCATAATCCCGATGAATGAGGTGAGCAATTGCTTCAATCATTCCATACTTCTGATCATCAGTTAGTTTTGTAACTAGACCTGTTGCAGCAAGTTATACTTTAGGATGCTAAAAAATTGGTCTTCACAACCAAAAGAAGTATCAAACAGGCCAACATATGAGTCAGAGAGAGATCTACTAAATCATGGCAAAAGGACACAATCTATATGTATACATACGTCATTTCTGTAATTGATGATACTTAGCTACTGATATGGAGTTGAAGAAACATCCATAAGTTGAATTTCAAACAGGAAAACAACTCAAATACAATAAATAGTTTTACTTCTCTCATCTATCATGAAAAACAAGAAGGAAAAAAAAATGTAATATGACATTAATCATATTGATGGTAAGGAAGATCACGGTAAGAGTGGAACAAAATTATAGAACATATTCATTATAAGAATAAACCCATGAATTTCTCAAGGAAATATTAAACTACTATCCAATGCATTGACCCATTTTCAAGTAGCTTCCTTGGTGTTTAATTTTAACAATCAGTTCCTTGTGGTTTCTCAAATTCTCAATTAGATCTGTCCCTCTATTTTGTCATTTTTTATTAACAGAACCCTTGTGCAATTCCAATTATGCTCAGAAGAAAAACAAATTAACCAAAAAATAAAAAAGGAAAGAAGAAATAGTCCAAGAAAGAAAAAAGGGCAATTGAGGTTGAGGTTGCAGCTAAGCCAACCCCTTTTCTTCAATGTAGCCCAGGGGACCTAACATGTTACGAGCCTGAGAGACAGATCTCGTAATAGGACGTTGGACAGGAAAATTAGCAGGATGAGTCTTGCGTGATCTCCCTATGGTTGCGTTGAAGTCGTTAGAGGGACCTCAAACCTCTGAAGTCGTTAAAGGGACCTCAAACCTCTCAACACAAGTGCTGAATTTGCTAAATAATTGTCTCCCTTTCTTATTGCAACATTGCTCCTTAAATAGAGATTACAATCGACTCTGAGTAGGGTTAGGAATTCTAATCCCACCTTGACTTGGACTAGGATACATGAGACTCTTTATGGGAATATGTCACAATTTATTACATGACTTGGACTCTCCTAATATGGAAAATATAAAGACTACATGGGAAGACTAGTATTGCACGGCAATACCATAAGAAGCACTCCTATATGGAGTTAACTTCTCCTACACGTTGCAGCTATGATTCCTATAAGGAATTAAATACTATTACATGGAATGAGGGACTTGGATGGAAACTTGACTCCTACTTGTAAATAAAATAAGGACTAACATGATAGGTAGAGATTTATTCCAAAGAGAGAGGACCGTAACATAACACCTCCGTGACCTGGCCCCCCTCACTATGTCACAAAGTGGGTAGAGGCAAGGTCGCAAAAAGGGTGACCACCCCTTCACAAGGATGGCCCCTCTGCAAGGTCAAGGAGATGATGGAGGTTGCAAAGGGGACAACCACCCTACGGCATCAATGTGGCTGGCACCCTCAGTCCCACTGGTTTGTAACTTTTTTTCTTCTTTTCTTCTTTTGGCTTTGTTTTTTGTGTCTTTTTTTTTTTTTTCTTTGCATTTTTTCTTTAGGGAATAATTGAAATTGCACAAGGATTCTATTAGTAAAATTGACAGAATAGAAACAAAAGGATCCATTTGGAAATCGGTAAAAACACAAATTAATTGCTAAAATTGAAAACCAAGGGAGTTATTCAAAAATGGACCAAAACAGAATGCAGTAATTTGAAAATTCAAAATGGTTTTACCAAAAATTGTTAATGTCCTCCCAATTAAAAAAAAAAATACCCTTAATAAAATAAAATATAAAATAAAAAATGAACTACTCCCAACACCTGAGGGTGGTGGCCAAACTACCCCCAGGTGGTTTGGGATGACCAAACCACCCCCCGGGTGGTGGATCGGCCACTCCAGGTAGAGAGTGATTCTAGTCCTCTCAAACTTGGCTGGAGTAGCAGAGTCATCAGCAACGTCAGAGATGAGAATAATGGAGCCCCTGAGCTTGAGTTGAGCAAAGAGGACAATGGGGAGCTCCATGGTACTGCCGAACGCAGCCTTGTAGAACTACACGGCATTGTTCGCCTTCGGAACCTCCACCAGCACCCGCGACTTCACCGCCATGAACGACACCACGGCCACGCTCACTGTTGCCTTCTCCACTCCTCCCCTGTTCTGAACCTCCTGCTGCACCACTGCACCAAACCTTCTGTAGAGCGACAGAGAAACCAAAAAACACAAAAGCAAGCACTAAAGAGAGAAAGAGTGAAACCCTAGGGGGTGGCCGAAACACCTAGGGGTGGTTAGACTACCACCCCCTTTTCTTTTTAATTCTAGTTTTTGGTTTTAGTTTTTTTCTTTTTTTCAAATTTATAGGTGTATTTGTGTCTTATTGAAAAAATTTAGGGTCATTTCTGTCTTTTTGTTGGCCTTAAGGAAGGGCATTGACAATTTTTGGTAGTTTATGGAGACATTGACAATAGGCTGAAAGTTTAAAGGGGGTATATGAACTTTACTCAATAACTTTATTATATTAAGAAGGAAGCTCTAATACAAGGCTAGTGTAATAAAATTACTCCTAACGAATTAACAATCTAAATTTTGGAAAGATCTGCGTTTATAACATGCCGAGGAAGTTCAACACCATCAAAAGTCCTACTCTCTCTCTCTCTCTCTCCAAATTGTCCACATCACACACAGGGGAACAGAATTTCAATTTTTAATTTGAGCAGATGATAATTGGAATATGCATTCAACAATGGATTCATGTATTTGCTCCAAAAGAAAAGCAACAGTATCTGATTGTGTCCAACAACAGAAGCAATACTCTACTTGCTTGATGCTTCTCATAAAAAATAAATAAATAAATTAAAAAAAAAAAAGTGAGTTCCATCAAACATGTTAGCAGAGAGTAAATCAAAGATATAGAACTCAAGAATCAATGTCTAGAAAAGGACAGAAAGAAGAACAAACTCTAAAAACAATTAACAATATGAAGAAAAGAAAAAAAAAAAAGGAGGCATATCCT
Source organism: Betula pendula (assembly GCA_900184695.1). Taxonomy (NCBI): domain Eukaryota; kingdom Viridiplantae; phylum Streptophyta; class Magnoliopsida; order Fagales; family Betulaceae; genus Betula; species Betula pendula. The sequence continues at coordinate 563,666 of FXXK01000017.1, forward strand.
TCAACAAGAAAACCTCAAGCTTTAACATGTTTTATTAGAAATGCAGAAAGAAATTTACAAATTAGTAATTCAAACAAGACTACGTATACAATGCTGCTAACCATGGGGAAAGATGATCTTTCACCATATGCTCTAATTGAAGTAGATTGTTACCAAAGTCGAGTATGCATAGCTTTCCATCTGGAGTGCGGATTAAATTCCCAGGATGAGGATCAGCATGGAAAAAGCCCGTATCAAGCAACTGCCATGAAAATGAAATAAGTTCAATGTTTAAAACAGTATGATGCTCAGTCGGCTAGGAACTAGGAATTCTCACCAACCATAAGTTGCAACTGAAACCATGTTAACAAGCATTCTTTTCCTCATTCACAACACATTCATTACCATACATGAAATATTGGTAGCGAATGTAACATTTCTGCAGTTTTATATTAGAAGCATACAGTGGAGACACACAATTGACTCTCTGATCAGCTTTCTCTCATGTATCCCATTAAATCAATATTGAAAAATTGTGAATAATAAGACAACTACATGTATTTCATCAGTAACTTTAACTCCCTAGTTCCACAAATACATGAATCAGTGTCTTCTAAGGGATTACAAGTATTTTCTGCAACATATTCAGTCTTTTTTTTTTTTTTTTTATATAAGGAAATGTTCAGTAAATTACTTATGACCATGAGATTCAGTTACTTTCCTTTCTGATAAGAACCGTAAGCAAAAATCAGAAGGAAAATAGAAAGAGGAGAGATTTGACCACTTCGAGGGGATCGGCCTCCACAAATTGCTATAGCAACTGACTGAAAATTACTCTTCAATGAATTGCCATATGGCATCTACATTGAATTTATAGAAAAGAAATAGGGCCTATTTAGGAAAGACAATTTAAGTTTTAAGCTAATTAAGGAAAAGATGTTGATACTGCTTATTAGGAAATCAGAATCTGCCTTTAAGGCTTTATTGAGGATTGGAAAATATTGGGCTTCTAACATCCCCCACCCTTATCAGCTTTTGGCAGGATAAGTGGTGTGGGGATGTGACTCTTAAGGTTACTTTTCCAGTTTTATATGGCCACGCTTGTGCAAAGGACACCTCTATTGCGGCTAATCAGGAGATCTTGGGTAGCTCCATCCAATGGAATATGAGCTTTGTTATAGCAGTGCATGATTAGGAGGTGAATGTTTTTGCTTCCTTCTTCCAAGTGTTGCATTCAACTACTGTGAGAAGAAGTTGTGTAGATCAGCTATGGTGGGTTCCTGTCAAAAGATGTTTGTTTAAAGTCAAATCCTTCTATAGCTCTTTGGTAGTTGCTGCTTTCCCTGGAAGAGTGTTTGGTAGACTCTGGCTCCCTCGAGGGCGGCCTTCTTTGCTTGGTCAGTGTTATGCTGCTAAGCCCTTGAAGTTCTACAACCGTAAATCTAAGCCAAGTAGGTTATCGGTGTTGGATGACAATTTGATCACCGAGTCTCTGTCGGTGATCAGCGCTCCTCTTGTTGTGTCTCGGTGCGGTGAGTCTGCTTCTTCTCCGCCATCTGTGTTTGTGGCACAGACCTCGTTGGAGGGTCCCCTCGACCCGACGAACCGAGTTCCTTCGGCAAGGGGTCTTATTAAGAAGGGGTTTCTCACGCCGAGCTCCTCTGTTGTGATTCGTGGCTGTCCAACTAAGCCAGTCCAGCCTTCAGCGGAAGCGCTAGGCTTGGATTGTGCTCAGGTCTTGTCGGTTGTGCAATCTCTTCCAACAAATTTGGTGGTTCTGGATCAGCATGGGGTTCAGCTTGAGGGGGAGCTTGGAAATCAGCATATGGAGGATTCAGAGATTGTGCAATGTGTGATGGAGGGAATGGGAAATAGTTATGGGATCTTTTGACATACCTTCACAAGGAACATTGTCAAGAGGTCTCAGATACTTGTTCCAAACATGGCACTAAAGGTAGAAGGGAACTCAAATTGGAGTGTCCCATTAACTTCGAAGGTTCCAGTCGTGGCAAAGGGAAGAGGACTATGTCTGTTTTTTGAGATTCCAAGTTGTTTTCAGGGGTGTTTTCCTGTGTTTGTGGTGGGTCTCAAGGGTAAAGGTGGGGCTTTGTTGTGGGTGCTGTTTTGGGTTTTGGTAGGTCTCTGTGTCCTTTTTTTTTTTCTCCTTTCTTGGTGTTCCTTTAGTATACTCTTTATATACTTAGAGGCGCCTCACACTTTTTAATAAAATTTGATTTATTTATCAAAAAAAAGTAAAAGCAATAAGGAATAAAATAGAGAATTTCTAGACATTATTACAAGATGTAACACAAATAAGAAACAAAAACAACAGTTTTCTAGCTAGGGCCACGCGCATATCAGACATAGTACCCATAAAACTTATGTGTCAATCACATAAAAAAATTCAGTCACTAACACTGATATTTCTACTGTTGTTAGACTCCACAATGTTGATGTAAACAATAAGTTGTTTTTATCGTCACTTTTTCATAAATTTATTAATGAAAAACAGAACAAATTAGAAAGAGGGGCACACGAGAATTTCATCTAATTTCTTCTTTAATATGCCCTAGTTTAGGCATCTTCTTGCAATACACATCACACAACCACATATTTGAAACAATGAAGATAGTCAACTGTTTTGCTTCAGTGTCTTGTAATCCAAAGAAGTACTATGCCAAAATGCTGCCTTAATAAAGAGGAGGAAAAGGATTATACAGAGGGGGAGGAGAAAACAAAAAAGAAACCAAATATTCGGAAATCTTATGAAAGTGTGTTCAACGTTGAATCCTAAACAGAATGATAAACTACATTTTCTTTTAACAAAATGCAAAATAGCACCCACCTTAAATGCACTCAAAGTATCTCCAAAAAGGATATGCTTGCAACAAATGCATTAACAGAAACGCTTACCTGCTTTAGGTAGCATATGACTCCAACATTAACCAGTTCTCCGACATCACTTTCTGTACTTTGGGACAGCTTCTCTCCATCTACCCATCCTGTAGTAAGAACCTTTCTTGAAGTATATTTATCGTAGGTTTTTGGTACCACAACCTGAAATTCATAAGCTTTTTAAGCAGTATTCACACAAAGTCTCTCACAGGTTAAGAAAACAAAATACCAAGTGAGATGTTGTTTAGAGACATTTCTGTTGAAAGAAGTTGTACAAACTAGAAAAATTGAAATTAATATTAAAAAAACTAATGGATAACTAGAGCTTTCACTAGTGTCACTTGTCAGAGTAAGTGAATTGCAATTATGAAAAGGCAGGCTTTGAAGATATACAAGATGTTATAAGATTAATTGATTAGTTTGCGGTCTATTGGTAATTATGTCAGCAGAAAGTCTAGACCTATTACCAGGCATTATTAAACAGATATTTAGCGTGCCATGGTTCTACACTCAGGTAGTATCACAGCTCATTCACAGAATTTTCTTCGTGTTAGCACAGGTTTGAAAACCAAAGTAACCATAGATATTTCACACCCAAGCATCGGCACAATAGTACATAGAAGGAACAGAAAGTTTTTCCTCAATTAAGTTGATCATCGTTAAATGTAAACATGTGAAAATGGCAGTTGACGGACATATCCAGAAGAGAACAATTTCTATCCTTTGCAGAGGAATATCATAGTAAAAAACGCACTTGTGTTTCTATAAGCTATATTGACTGTTAAACATTGCAATGTAACTATGACGGTTCAATGTCAAAAAGCATTGTCACTGGACAAATATCAACTTATTAGTCCTATATAGAGCTTAAACTAATTTAGAGCATCGTGCCCATGCATTATTTGAACTTGGAGCTTTTAGTTATTTCCATAGTCTGTATTACAACTTTCCAGTGCTTCATGATATATATTTTAACAAAGATGAGTTTCACCAAACCTTGTCGCTGAAATCAACACAAACTTCTTGAAATGTAATAAAAGTATACTGTTAAAACTCACCTGAGGAAGGTCCTTTCTCATCATTTCAGCAAAGAGTATTCCATTTTCCCCTTCATTCACATAATCTAACTCCTCAAAAAAACGAGCAGCCCATTCATCAACTAGTCCAACTACATCTACTGAGATCTGGAAAATATAAGCAGAGAGACAGGGGAGGGGGTGTGAAAAAGCCATTATTGCTTTTCTTTTTGCAGGTAAAAAAAAAGCCATTATTGCTACCTATAGTTACCCCTTCAAAAGAAAGGTACTAATTCACTACAAGTCAGATCTGTGCAACATTACCTGAGGAAACCTCCTTAGAACCAAACCCAAGTTCCGTATGACGAACAAATCAACAGTAACTGTCTCAAGAACAAAAGGCCTCTGCACTTTAACAGCCACCAGATCCCCATTTTCTTTCAAACGGCCCTTATACACCTGTCCAAGAGATGCTGCAATCATAGGAAGAATAAATACTTCGGAACTATTAAATTTTAGAAAGCTAGTCAAGGGAAGCAAGAATTTGCTGTTAAGGCAGTCTTATATACAAAAGGTTAAGTGAGAGCCTACCAGCAGCAATTGGGGAAGATGATAGTTCAGAATAGATATTTTGCCATGGCTGACCAAGTTCCTCTTCAATAAGAGCCATAGCAACATCATCTGGAAATGAAGGAACCTTCACATAGCATCAAACAGAAAGATCAGCCATGAAGAGAGATACCTAAAATATACAAATTCAGACAGCATTAAACAAAAATCAAGCCAAGTGCTATCTCTTCTCTTTTGATAGGTGGAGGTCTGAGGTTCAACCCATTACAGGAATTGGAACTTGGATTTTATGAATTCTTCTTTCATTTGTCCCGGCCCACGGGGGATAAAGTAATAGTATATTAGAAGAATTCAAAGTTCAAAACACTTTATCTTCAAGTTCAAATCGAATTACATTGACTACGATTAACAATTGGGACTGGACAAGCCATGCCAATATCTGCCTAAGCAAAACATGAAGGCTCAACTCAGCTGATTTATTAAGAAACCCCATAAGCAAAAGCTTGTGAGACACCCTGAACACATCTACCAACAAGATTCCTTTTTTCTTTTTGATAAGTACATCTACCAACAAGATTCCTAACATCACAATCCAAAAGAACAGGAATTTTTTTTTATCACTATAAAAAGAATAGGAAATTGCCTTGATCCACAAACCCAATTAGCTTCTTTTCTGTAGTTTCTACACCCTACTTTACAGCGCCCATCTAAAATACCGTCACTAACTGATAAAAGGTATTAATCAAAAATTAACTTAAACACAAGTGACTTCTAGCTGATTACATATTTGCGCAACATAATGTAGCTTTGTTTTCTTGTTTTATAACCATCTCTCTTATATATATACTGAATGTTCTGGATATCACATAGGTAACTTTCCTTTTTCCTTCTTTTCTTTAGAAGAGCTCAGCATAGGGACAGTGATTTTGATTAAGTGTAATCATGTAAATAAGGAAACTGAAAGCAAAAAAAAAAAAGCATAATAACATACCTTATCACAAAGCTTTTGCAGCTCAATCATTGCAGCAGGTGACAGTATATCTGGTCGAATGCTCAATGCTTGACCAAGTTTTATATACGCTGGACCCAAAGAGGTGACAATTTCCCTTAATTCAATCGCTCTAGCGACTTCATTCTGATATGGAAAAGCAATTAATGAGTAAATCATACAGAAAGTGTGAAGTTAATTTTAAATACTGGACATGAATGAGGGCACATTTCAAACCGGCATGCCCATTAAGGTCAATTAAAAGAACTAGGGGTGTTCAAAATCCTCGGTTACCCAATCCGGCTGACCGAACCCGACCCAACCCCCTTAATTTTTAGTTTTTTTTTTTTTTTTCTCTTTCAGTTTACAACCCTAGCCACCCCCTCAAAAAGCCCTCGCCACTTTTACTTGCACTCTCCTTCTTCCTCTTTGATTCTTGTTCTTCTTCTCTCAATTTTTTGGAACATTTGTCGTCCTATTCTTTCAAACCCCAAGTCTCTTTGGAAAACCTCATTTCCCTATTGAGTTTTTTTGTTTTGGTTTTCCCTCTCTCCTCTCTATCGTTGGAGTTGAGAAACCCTAGGACGTGCTTATCATTCCCCTCCCTTGGCCTCACTGCCCCTGCGCCACCCTCCTCCCCCACTGCTCATCATTTTCAGTGAGGCAATGAGCATGTCTCGCTTGATATGCGGCAAATATGCAGTGAGCCTATCTTGCTCATCAATAGATCTGAGCACAACCCTCCTCCCTGCAGCCCAACCAACCTACCTAACCAATCACCTCCGGCCTGTTGTTTTGGTTCCCCCTCCCCCACAGTCAAAAGTTGAAAATACCTCTGTTCCGACCTGAAGGGCTCAGGTTACACCCCTAAAAATAAATGTGCATACAAGTTGTTTGAAAGCTTAAATCACCGGTTATCCCAAAAGCTTAAGCTAATAGAAAATTTTGAATTTATTATAACACTCTCTTTCACGTGTGGGCTCAAATTCTCTCTCAATAAGTGAGGTCCAACACATAAAATATTTAACTTTTTTTTTTTTAGTACGTAGAATATTTAACTAAAATGAAGACAGAATTGTAGAATCATTTTGAACTCAAGACCTCTACCCTAATACCAAGTTGAAAAAAGAGAAGAAGAAAAAATAAAAGAAAGAAGAGAAGAAAGGAAGAAGTTGTCTTATTCCTTATGCATATGCCATACGGCATCTACATGCGTTTAAATAGAAAAATCATAAAGTGATTAAGGAATTATAATTAAGGCAGATTACAATAGTAATGACAATAAGATAAGAAAATAATGGCAGAATAATATCAAATCAGAATCAGCAAGGTTTCCTTCTTCAAATAAGGGAAGAATCATATTTAATTCCTAAGTTTTCATCTTATTTGAATTTAGTTCTTAAATTTTCAATTTTAAGAATAAAGTTCTTAAGTTTTACTCAAGTTTTAAATTGGTCTTCTATCATTTTACCATCAAAGTTAACAATTTTCTATTCATCACGTGTCTCATTTCACACGCCAGGGTCTATCTCAGGGTCAAAGTCAATAGTTCTTCATTTAACGTTACAAATCTAGAAAATTAAGATGACAAATAAGATAGTTTTTGTTTTTGGGTTGGGTCTCTTTTTTTTTTTTTTTTTTTATAGATGAATTGACGCTTAATGATATGACATTGATATTAAGTATTGATATGAACACTAGCATGTCAATTGAAACATAGGTGACATATAACAAATCATTCCTTTTGACGGAAAAGTGATAGGGGAACTTATTTAAAATTTAGGCAAAACTTAAATACCATATTCTTAAAATTAGAAACCAGGAACTAAATTCAAATCATAGAAAAACCTAGAAGCTAAATATGATTTTTCCCTCAAAATAATGTGCATCGGGTGACATCAATTAATGGAGGAAACCCACATTGTCCATTTCTGAAGAGAAATTGTAGGAAAAAAAAACTTCCAAGGAAAAAGGTATTGTCATTCACATACAACCGATGCTGCTTAAAACTGAATTATCTTGCTTCTGTAGCAAGAATATATACGATCTATTAATTGTTTAAATAAGTCAACTGATAATGAGAAATTACCGTCGGCATAGAAAGCAAAAAAAGTACCTCTTTGACCTTCTTGTTAATCACATCCCAAGCAAGACGTGAAAGAAAACCCCCGGCAACAGATAGTAGCTGAACAATACGTGTTGCGACAGCACGTGGCCGTTTTCCCCAATATGCTGAAATGCTAGTGGGATCATACACCAAAGGCAAAAACTCACTGCTTTCATCTACCTACAGAAGCACACAAAGCACATCACATAACCAGACAACACTATAATAGGGAAACAGTCGCACCAATTAGAAAGTTACAGTGTCAAACTCATGAAGAGAAATCATAAAGGATCACAAGAAGATCTACATTGATTCATATCAAACCATCTTTGCTCAACTTCTCATGGACAAATATAGCCTCAAACAGGTAGCAGATTTATATGTTTCCCAAGTCATTTTAGCAACATCATCCACTCTAAGAGCTGACTAATCCCGTGCAGGACTTTGAATAGTTAATACACTTGCTTGAAAACAGTAATTCATTCCGTCTTACAAGAATGTTATATTCATGTCTGCCAGACTATATTTTTCTTTTTAGTTTTTATTTTTCGTTTTCGTTTTCTTTTAAATTGGTTAGAGCTTGAACCTAAGATCTGCCCACTGCCATCGCGATCCTTCACACATTCAAGGCCCAGTGGCATGATTTAACACCAAAGAGGACAAAATTTAACAAGATGGACCCAGACAGGGGGGAGGGGGGGGGGGGGGTTCGAGTAGAGACAACTTCTCAAGGCTTAACAAGATGCCCCCTCTTGACCCCCAAAAGTTTTCTTTATCCCTGGTAGAAGTTTCATAGATGTCCTCGTTGCCCACCCTAAAATCATCTCTAGCAGGCACTTTAAATAGGCAATACTAACTATATTTAGTTGTTTTGACAAAAAATTTTCCTCCAGCAGTCCCTCTATAATAAAAGCCCATCTATTCATTTGCTACAGTAAACTTTCATAATTCAATTATGAAAGTTTACTGTAGCACCTTTCAACCTTTTTTTATTATTTTTTTCTCTTCTCTCTCTCTCTCTCTGCCTCTCCCCCTTCACGACGAAGTCTTGAACCCACCAGCACCAAACCATGGGTATGGTGCCCACCCACTGCTGCTACACCCACCCACCGTCACAGCAAATAGCACCTCCACCACGAAAACCCATTCTGCCGCCGCACCTTCTCCATCTCCACCACCAAAACAAAATCACCTTGGACATGAAAATGGAGCTCAAGAGAAATGAAGGCATGGTTTTGTAGCCCATATCTCCAACCCATCACGCCAAATACCACCAAAACCCAAAATCTTGATTTCCATTGCTGATTTGCTGGTCTAGTGCCGAGAGAGGAGAGAGAGACGAGAGTGGGGAACGTAGTTGATGATGATCTTGATCATTTGAAAGCCAAATCTATGGAAATCATGAACATTAGCAAGTAGTTGATGATCATCTTGATCATTAGAAAGCCAGATCTGCCTCTCATCAACATCAGCAAGTAGAACTTGTGCTAAATGAAGCTCTGCAATGGTGTAGGAGAGAGAGACGGAAGAGAGAGATAAAGAAAAGAAAATAATAAAAAATGATTAAAATTAATATTTAAAGTAAATAGAAGGTGGAATAAATAAGGTCAATTGGAGTGTTTATAAAAAAATGGGTAGCTAAAATAAAATTTTGCACTTTTTTAGTAGTTATTTTAGCTATCTTTGTTGGAGATGCTCTAAGCCATTTCATAAGGGGCATCGACATTATCGGCAAAAAAAATTCAGAAAGATTGTGATTCAAGCAGACTACATCTACACGCCGTCATGGACTCACGCAGGACGTCTGTATTTTAGTTTTTGTTTCAGACTTCAAATATTTAAGTTAAAAGATGAAGAAGAAGACGATTTCTGAAGGCTTTTATACTTTTAGTTTAAATTAAGGTGTTTAATATCTATTGTTGACATCCTATAAATACCCAAACGAGGCGTTTAGATGTTTTTGTATTAGTGCGGACTTTTCAACTTTTCAGTCTGACTTCTCAACTAACCAACACCGACTATATCTATATCTATATCTATAACATTTTGAGAGCTTTTATAAGAAAACTTCAGCCTATTGCTATGGTTATTGATTTATACTTTAATTAAAAATCTACAAGGCGTAGAAAAAAAATATTAAAAATTTACAAGAGTAGTGAAGAAGCAATCTAAATAACCAACTAACACAATTTGAGAGCTTTTATATTTAGATGTTTCTTTTAAATTAGTTATGAATTTCTTTTTTTTTTTTACATATTTTAATTACTAAATATATAGTTGTAGTTACTTGAAATTATAGAGAACAACAATGATTCTATTGAGCTTCAATCAAATTCTAACGAACTCATGTCGAAGTAGATTTAGCAAATCTTCCTATAAATCCTTGCTTAAGAAAAAAATTATTGATTATCATCTTAATGATAGAGACCAAATCCGAAGACTATATCTACAAAAGGACGTTATCAACTAGTCAAAAATTGTTTGTGTAACCAAATGTGAGATCAGTGGATGAATAATTCTCTGATTACGTACATTGAGAAAAATATATTTAAGACTATTCGCAATAAATAAATCATGTAACAATTTCAAAATACAAAGACTCATCGATGACAACTAAATAAATTAACGTTACGCGTGACAAAATAAACTATAAGTTACATTTATATGTTTTAAACAATAATTAAATTTTGTTGAATCGTTTATTTATTTTGTTAGTTATATTTTTTCATATTTTTAACAAGTTTATTTTTAAATTTCAACTTTATTTTTAAATCTTGACCCCTTTGACCTAAAATTCTGGCTCCACCACTGGGCCAGAACTATTAGATATCACAAAAGCAATATCAAAAGGCAAGCATCTAGTACCAATACATACTCATATTGCCTACATAACTTCCATCTATGTGGTTAAAGTGTCCATGTATATAATAAGACATCAATATACTAACCAAATTTTTTCTTATTCACATTTCTTCTATAAATGTTTTACATATTGAAATTGAAGGTTCAAAGAAGCAACCTCTCAATTGATCAATGTCTACAAGCTCTCACTATCTCTAACTAGGCCCCAACTACAATTAACATTTTCAACAAATTACATTTGCATTCAAATATATATACCTGAACACAACAATGGAGACATTCCACACCGATACTGAACTTCAGTTCCTAGTTATTTTCACTTCCTACTGTTTCATTAACGTAAAAGAACCAAATTTACCCTCTCACACGAAACTTGGATGATTATTACAGAAGCCGGTATACATTTCATCAGAGCTCCACCACTTACTAGCAATACACTACACAAGGCATCACATAAACGAATCCGAACATCAATCAACAGATACAATGCATGTACATATACCTCGACAAGGCGTAGCTGAACGTTATCCTCAGCAAACTGTGAATCCCTAAGATTTTGTCCCCGAAGACCTCTCATCAGTATTGCTAGTTCTTCATTTTCCTCCATCTGTGCCCTCACTCTTTTAATTTCCTGTGAAACATCTCCAATTCTCTGCCATTTCCAAAACCAATCAAACAGTCAATAAGAAAAACGAACATAAAGATTGAACACTTGGTTAAAATCACTGCTAAGATTGTGAATTGCGATCCTCCTTCCTTCCTCCCCATTTCCTCCACTTTCTCAGGAACGGAGAAGAAAATTTAGTCATTTTCAATGGAATATAGTCAACAAGCCTAAACAACTCTTTGACTCATGTAAGTTACCAAATTTTTCCAGAGCAGAAAGAATTACATTTTCCTGTATTTTCCTCCTCTTTCTCAGCAACCATACAGAGCATCGACTTTATATAATAATTTTAAAAAAAAAAAACATAACAAAAATTCAGCAAGTTCATTTACTGTGGAAACTCCGTTGACGGATTTCAAAGACGGCGATTTCGCGGATCCGTTGACAGAGTTTGGTGGCGGTGGAGACCTTGAGGACCCATTGACGGTGTTTGGTGAGGTGGACTTGGACGAACCGGTCGGATTTGGCTTCGGTTCAGTGGCGACCGAGAAAATCCGGTTGGCCCGTCTGCGAACCGGAATTCTATTCGGGAGTCGATAATGGGTCGGAAAAGCGCACCGGAGGGGCTCGATTCCACAGAAACCGAGCTGTGGTGCAGCAACCATAGTTTGATAGTGGACTCCACGATTCAGTGGAAATGAATACTTGAGGTGTTTTTTTCATGGAGTGGGGAAAGTCCTGGCCGCGGGAGGAACACGTGGCTCGCTTTCGCTTCTCCGTTTTCGGTTGGGCAAAGGTCACTGTGGGGTTTCCATGACCGTTCGATTTCGAGGAATTTCGACAGGCGGTATATGTCACTATCTTTTGTCTTTAATCCCATAAACCTTTAAATGGTTGCGATCCGAAAATTAAGGGTAGAATGTGCATTGTGTAATAAATAAGTTGTATCAAACAAAAGTCGTTGACCTTCTACATATACGTTTTGGAGAACAAATTATTAACAATAATTCAAGGTGAGTTTTGCCACATACATTTATCATTTTTTAAGTCTTTTTATTATTATGTTAAGCAAAGGTTTTAAAAGACAATGCTCATTTATTATTATAACTAACTTGCTAATAGTAACATATTCAGCCTAAAAGGGGAAAAAAAAAACATATTCAAAGAAAATCTACCCCATACTAACGGGCCTAGAGATTTCTGTGTATTAATGCTTTTTAGATTATATATTTTATTTTTTATTTGAAAAAATATATAGTTGTAATATAAATGTGAAAATAATTTTGTAAATCAAGGTGCCCAACCCTATATTAGCCAGCCACATCTCATCAAGTACTTGTGGTTTGCCTCGATATCAATAACTAATTTAATTTATAAAAGTATCACAAATAATATATGTAAACATCTTATAAATATAATTAGTCTCTTTATCAATGTTTCATAAAAAAACTTAACGGCATGCCATGTCAAGGCTTATTAGATCCCAACCAATGTCCCTCATGCCATATTATTTTGCCACATAAGCACTTAAAAAATAAGGTAAAGTAAAGCAGGGGACACCTAGTGGGCAGCGAAGAACCTGCCCTAAGAGAGGGATCTCCCCCGCAATGGGTTGGAGGGAAAATTACCCCTATGTTGCGTTGCAAAGGGAGATTCTCCTTATGGCGGGGTTTTTTTTTTTTTGAAGTGCTTATGGTGGGTTTTGAGGATGAATATTAGGGGTAAGCACGGGTCGGTTTGGGTCGGGTTTTGCGGATATCCGAAACCCGATCTGCGGGGTGCAGGTTTGAAAAAATTCAACTCGCAACCCGCATGTTTCCATTGCAACCCGACGAGTTTCGGGTTTGCGGGGTGGGGTGGATATAAACCCGAATTCTTATTGGGCTTTGGGCTCAAATTGGGTTTTTTTTGTCAAAAAAGTGCTCTAAACTTATTTTTGCTGGATCAAGTTTAATTTTTGGCCCAATTTTCAAATATACAATTTTTTGCCCAATTTTTATTTGTACATGAAATGAAAAAAACCTAAACCCATTTTTTTAAAAAAAAAAATAGACCTAAAATCACATTTATCAAAATCAATACTCATTTAAATAATAATACTAATAAAATATAATATTCATAAAAGTGCATCAACTATAAAATATAAAAATGGCATAAAATCATATTCAATGAATCAATAAATGTACATCAACTATTAAAAGTTCAACAAATTCAAGAAAACATTTAAATTAATATTAAATTCAAAATTTCACAAAAAATGAAAAGATTCAAAAATAAAGACACTATAGTCACTAAACACTAGCATCAAATTCAACCCATCTAAAAAATGCAATATATAAAATGCAACACATAAAATGATGGAATCCAATCCAACACGTAAAAAAGTATTTATAGTGTATAACAAATCGCGGGTCGGGCCGAGTCGGGTATCCGTGATTTTCAAAAAACCAACCCGCAACTCGACCCGACCCGCGAGGATATTAAAAAAAAAAAAAAAAAAAAACCAAACCCATGATTAAACCCTAAAAATCCGAATTTTACGAGTTGGAGCAGGGTAGAATTGGGTGGATTTCGCGAATATGGTCGAATTTTGCTCCCACCTGAATATCTCACCCCCATGGTAGGTCCACCTAGCCATTCACCCTGCGAGGAGGATCTCCCCTTGCGGTCATGGATGTGTCCCGAGAGAGATCTCCCTTGCAACCCACCACGGGGGATCTTCATTGCTACTATCGTGGAGGATTTCTATTGTCTCTCTAGCTTTCCTTTGCTTGCTCTTTTTTTTTTTTTTTTGGTTGAATTTAAAAAACAATGACAAGACATCGTCCCCTGGCATCAAGAGATGACACAAACCTACAGGGTATCAAATAATTGCTTGTCGAAGAAGAAGCTACTTAAAAAAATATAAAGGTTAACCCGAAGGTCTATTGTATGTCGTGAGGGGTGCGCGCATCTTCTAGATACGGAACTGCCATGACGATAGAACATTTTCCCTCAGAAGACCGGTTGACCTATCAAAATGCACCCACCAAAGACAATATAGGTTATAAGGTAGGGCAAAATTACACTCCTTGCCCTTTTCCGTGTATAGTTTGAACCAAGCCGACTAATGCGATTCGAGAAGAGAGCAATTCTCCTCCTCATGGCTAGAGATTCTGTCCCATTTTTTTCAATATGAGGGTCTTGGTAGTAGAGTTGTAATATTTCGAAGTCGCTTTCACTCGCTGTGATTTAAGTTAAAAGTGAGTTACCTTGAAATTCTACTTAGCGCCGGTAAGGATTGCTTATGGCCCTGGAACACCATACACGACAAGGGGTCGGTATATATAGGATCGAGAAGTCTATATAATAGGCGGACATACAGCGCGACACCAGAACCAATCTGCAGCGAGGAGTGAGGTATTGAAAAAATTCAAAACTCGCCCAGCAACAGCTATGTACGTCTCCCACCCTTCCAGCCGGATCCTACGCACAGGAAAGTTTGTTCAAACGGTTCCTCAATCCCCTTTACCCGGGAGGATGATACGTATAGCGGTGGGCGTGGATACAACAAATCAAAGCATTCGATGACGCCTCCATCCAGACAAAGTGGGGGCTCTATCTTGGGATCATAACAGGAATGGAAGCTCCAAAATTAGAAGAATAAATTATGGGTGTTTTGTTCTCACAAAAAAATAAGTGCTATTGTTCTTAACGCACCTGCTGGATGAGTTTTCCGAATCATACCTGACCATGGAGGCAAACCAAGATTCATAAATGAATTTTTGGGAATAATTTTCAAAGTTATTATTCAATGTGAATATAAGTAAGTAGCCCAAGCTCCATTAAATGCCATTTTATGTGTGTACATCGGAAGACTGATTTAAACGAAATACTCTATACACCGCGAAAACCCCAAAGTGATAAGTTTTTCCTCTCTCAACAATACATAGAAAAAACATAAGGACCATAAAAAAAGCCTTCTGTGCTTAGTTACAGATATATAAATGTTTTCTATACAAATACAACTCCAAACTTATTAGTACAGGATATACATAAGTAAACAAGTATATAAGTGCAAAGCACTAACAAAACGGTAAAAAAAGTGTCCCGCCACCAATATTTAAAAAATGAAGATAATAAGAAACTTCCCGAATAATAATAAGAATTCAATGGCCAGAAAAGTGCGAACCAATCTAACCCAAACCTACATAGGAACAAAATTGCTCCAAAATTTAATGCTACGGCTATATATAATAAAATGGTGCATAAATAAATAACAAAATACAAATAATCCCAAAAGGGGACCCGCTGAACACTTCAGACAATATAAAATGTATAGAAGTCAACTGAGTTCCAATGGAAAATGATTGCGTCGATTGCAAAAAAGGTTACAATCAAGAAAAAAGCTCCAACTAATAACATAGTAAAATAGTTATCGCTGCATTCACAATATTGATAAAATTTCAGCAAAAAATGAACAGACCATATACAAGTTAAAATTATATTAGACTTATATATAATAATCTCGTTTTCTCTTAAGTAAATAACTAAACCAACACACTCAAGTGATTTTCACAAATGTTATAAACACCTCACTTGACATAAGAAGAAAAAAAATAGCAAATTATAACAGTGGAAACCCCATCCATCTTGCAAAGACACTCATTATGGACAATGTCGATAAGATACATGCTTTACACACCTACGTAATCACAACCAGCTCACTCTGTAGGGAATACCAGAAGGTAAGGGAATATAAACTAGCGTCCACTACGCTGGTCGGGGGCGAAAAACGAAAACAGCGGGTGGTTCTTACAAGACGCTTTGATCAGCGGCCGTGTCGCGAGAGATATAGAGACTTGGAGGACATTTTCACATCACCTGCCTGTGAGAACATAATGTTCGATACCACTCTCCCACACCCCTACAACTCGTACAACCTGACCGCGATGGATTATTAAAAAAATAACCAGCACAAAAAAAAAACAACCAAACCAACAATACGCAACTTCAAGTTAAATCGTGAAAACCCTGAACAACAAGAAAAAATCGAACTTTTATAGAGTTGGAGCAGGTAGACA
The DNA here is from genome assembly GCA_900184695.1 of Betula pendula. Classification (NCBI taxonomy): domain Eukaryota; kingdom Viridiplantae; phylum Streptophyta; class Magnoliopsida; order Fagales; family Betulaceae; genus Betula; species Betula pendula. Next base: position 579,753 of record FXXK01000017.1, read on the forward strand.
TTGGGTGACTTTTCGCGTTAATCCCATAGTGTCGAAATTTATAGGCTCCGCCTCACACACTACGTAATACTAGCGACTCACCCACATCTCCGCCTCCTCCATAAAGGGATCCACTAGCAGCTCACTCTAGCAGAGGTAGGATCTACACCATTTAAGCGGGCTCATCTCGGTGGTGTCCCGGTCGCAGAGTGAATGCGAAATCATCCTGCAACCCACCCGGGGGATCTTCATAAATCCGCTACCCTGATGGAGGTCTGCTCGAGGATCCTTCATCAGCAAGTCATATTGTCTTCTCTAGCTTCCTTACATAGCTTCGGATAGCGTCTTGAATATAGAACTTTCTTTTTATCTCTTTTCCTTATGCGCTTGCGGAAAATGTATATAATGATAAAAAGAAGGTCCAGGGCTAGTCAGTTATACGGGCACAGGACCGCTCATTTGTTGGGCTCTCACATAATTAAAAGCCCCTTGCAAACGCACATAGGCCTATCTAACCCACATTCATACTCGTGAACTACGGAGAAAAAGTTAATTTCATTGGGTGATTCCCTTTTTGCATATAAATTTGATTTGAAAACATTGTTGAACACTTAAGTAAAAATTGATCGGCCTTTTATAGTCATATATCGACAGTTATGTTCATATGTCTGTAAGTAACATGTTGCGCATGTTTTGTATCCATATATTTCTTTGCCTTAATCTAAATATTCATTCACAGGCGGTCTGTTTTTTATCGGATCATGTTCGAACAAACACGCAAATTGCAACCGATTCATCGGGTGTCTGACAAAAAAGAAAGGAAGAGGAGTAAATTCATGTCATGGAGGGAAGAAAAGCCTATATAATTTTTCCTTATCTTTCTTGTTATTTTTTGAATATAAAGTTTATCGAAAAAGCAACTACGCACCTATTTCTAATTTCTTCATACGATATAAATAAGTTGTCATTAAAATTCATTTGTTAGGTCCATTTAACTTTCAATAAGACAGCATCCGTCCGCTCTCAGTCCGCTCCATCATACTTTTTTTTAACTTCCCTCCTCAGCACAACTAAAGCCTTCAAATAATTCGTCTGATGTAATGTAACTCATAACTCTTTGTATTGTAAATCGTATTAAAACATTAACCCACATTTCTATCACATTTTTGTTCAAAAAAAATAAGAAAAACATTTCCACAGACATCACTCGAAAAAGTGACACCTATTATTATCATATTAATTAATAGCACGACTGGGATAACCCACTTTCGAAAGAGATCTCGTATACGTGGCGGGTGACAGCACCTATGGCTCAATAAATAACGAGCTATCCAGTTTGGTCTAATAAATACCAAATTCTTTTTTTTTTTAAAAGAAAAAAATTTCGCAATCTCTTTCAAACTACCATTAATATAATGTATTCTTCAAACTTTCAATTATTATAATGTCTTCAAACTACAAAACAATTATTAATATCTCTTCAATGCCAACAAAAAGACAAAAATGATCTCACAAATTTTTCAATAACCATAAATCCTTATATTAACTTAAAAATTAATAATAATTAATATAATTAATTTTATTATTTTTAATTTTTTTAAGAATAATTTTTTTAAAAAAAATGAAAATCGTTCTATTTAGTTTAATTTTAAATTTGTCCAATTGAGTGATAGTTTATTTAAAAAAAAAAAACGAAAATTTAACACTTTTTTTTTAAATAAATAAATTTGACCAAATGAGCGGTTGCGTTTTTTTTTTAAAAAAATATTTTCTTTTTATTTATAGTTATTTTATTAAAGGATATTTTCCTTCTTAAAAATATTGACAATCATTTGATAATTTAGGAAGATATTATCAATTTAATAGTAATTTAAAAAGAGTAGGTAAACTTATTTTTTTTAATAAAACCCGTAAAAAAGCTACTAATTCATGTAACGTGAGCATAACATGATTATAAATAGCATTTCTAAAAAAGAACTGCTAAATAAGGAATAGTTATAACATTCGAACCCGAAAAGAAAATTGTCTCCGCTTAACATCCGACTGCCACGTGTCTAACACTCATACGTGTCAAGCAAACCGGTCCTACCAACGAAGCGAATCCACAAGATTACGAACTCGGACGCTAAGCCGTCCAGGTTCATTCCTCCCCCAACCCATAGCTCCATGACCTCCAGTCTCTATCTCTCTCTCCACAGCTTCAAATTGCGCTCTTTCTTTTCGTTCATCACCGCCAACAAAGTGTGTGTATGAAGATGAGCCCGAGAAAAGGAGAGAAGAAAGAAGATCCTCCTTCTCCTTACCATGTAATTCACAAGCTCCCCCCCGGTGATAGCCCTTACGTCCGAGCCAAGCACGTCCAGGTTCTTCTTTTCTGTTTTTTTATTATTATTTTTTATTATTTTACTTTTCTTGCCAATCTGTGATGTGCTGCTGTTGGTTACGATTGAGGAGAGAATTCAGGGAGTTCTTTCACTGGGAATCTTCAATTGTACTTGTGGATTTTTTTTACGGTCATGTTTGGAAAGGAAAATTACTGATTATTCTTCCTTTAACCGCGGGTACCGTAAAATTATTCGCTTGCACATGAAACTGGTGCTTTTTCAAATAAGAGAATTGTCAATTTTCACTTACGTATGTAAATGTTTGTTTGGGTGTGGATATGTTGTTTTTTTTTTCATCCTATTTGTGGTTAGAGGTCTTGGTAGTTGGGACTTGAACGTTGCTGGATGTGGGCCTTTTGCCTTTCCCATATTATAATTTCCGGGGTTTTGTTTACCCAGACTTTGTTCAGTTCTCTGAACTACTTTTCCTGACGTTGTCATATCCAACCTTGTTTTATTTATCCTAATTTACTCACAATTCGCAAAGTGGCTGGATTGCACTGATTCATGTCTGGCTTCTTGCTGAAAATGACAAAAAAAGAAGAAAAAAAATCCGTAAACAATACTGATATCGAAATAGTTGCTTTATATTTTACGAAAAGTTTGGAACGCGAGTAGTGCTTTGAAAATGATGAGTAAGCTTTTTTCCTAATGTTTCAAGGAAAATGTTTTCTGATTTTCCACGAAATGGTTTCCGGAAAATTGATTTTTCTAAAAATATGTTTCGGCTTTTGGATCGTATACAAAAAATGAGAGACGGCAAAAAATGATAAAGGAGCGATGGTGGAAAAGAAAATATTCATTTTCTTTGAAAATTATGATTTAATCATTTAATTAACTCTCTCCCTCAACGCTTAAAATATTTAAGTGAAATATATAATTGAATATAAGGTTTGAAATACCATGTTAAATTATTGTTTAACCTAAAAATAAAAATAAATAATTTAATAATTTAATTAATATTCTACCACGTTCTAATTCTAAGCAGTTGTTGAAGTTTCATTCAAATGTAATTGTCACAACTTTCCAACATGCACATTTCTCAATGATTTGTTCTCAGATTTGTTTGCTAGGAGCTTTCTTGAACCAGTTGGTGTAATGTAAGTTCGTTGTTTTCTTCGTTTAACTGGACTTAAGCTACCTATCTAAATGAGTTACTCAAACTATTGGTTTTGTACAGCTAGTTGAGAAGAACCCGGAAGCAGCTATAGCCTTGTTCTGGAAGGCAATAAATGTGGGTGATAGAATAGACAGTGCCCTCAAAGACATGGCAGTAGTTATGAAACAGCAAGATAGAGTAGAAGAAGCAATTGAAGCTATAAAAGCTTTCAGGGAACGCTGCTCCAAGCAAGCTCAGGAATCATTGGACAACGTCCTTATTGACTTGTACAAGGTATCCACAGAAGCACAAAACAAATTTAAAGATAGATTTTTTTTAAAAAAAAAAAAAAAAACCTTACTGTTCTAAGAAGAGAAAATGATTGAATTAATCATTTTTCATCGGTTTAAAATTTTGAGATTGACGGTTATTTATTAGGTACTGTGTCATCAAAGATTGTATAACACCAGCTGGTTGTAATATATCACTTACTGTGTTACATATGATCCTGTATTTTGCATGAGATTTACATGTTTAGTGTTTCTTTTCAGCATTTAGTATATATGCAGCAGTTTATCTTGAAATATTGATGCAATCAAAGATGATGGGCATAGAGTAATTTCAATAAACAATATACTTTCAACATTACACCAATACTAGTGATGTCTCTCCATATTGTATGGTTGAATTTGTTAGAAGAAGGGAGTTTAGAATCTTCAAAGATTCAAGATTCCAAATTTTCTCTTCCTTTTCCCCTGCTTCAGATGCAAGCAGCGTGATTCCCTTGGACCTTTTATACACTTTGCAAATAATCTGCTCATGTGTCTGCAACCACTTCCAGTCTTGTGGCTTTTATGGTTCTTATATTGTGTTGCTACATAAAAGATGTAGATGGGGTTTTCTCCTGAGTCCCTGGCCTTCGTTTTCCTTATCTCTTTTTGTAACCAAAATAAGTTTAGCAGAAATGTGGGAGAATCGAGGAGCAGATTGAGCTATTGAAGCAGAAGCTTTGGATGATTCACCAAGGAGAAGCCTTCAATGGTAAGCCTACCAAAACTGGTCGCTCTCATGGAAAGAAATTCCAGGTCACCATCAAGCAAGAGACGTCCAGGATACTGGTACTACCTCTTTGCTGATGCTTACTCTTTCTGATTTTTTAGTACTTGTATGAGCTTGTTTGTATAGTGGAATATTTGAATTTTTGTTACAATTTTTTATTTTCTAATTCTGCGTTTTTGACTAATCAAGCAAAATTTTTTTTGATATATTCCGAGATTCTGTTAGTTGTTTCCTGAAAGACCTCAATTTCCCAAAAACATTTGTTTGAAATCTAAAGCTAATGACTTGTTGTATGTCCCCATGGAATTCAGAAGTTTCTCTTTTGCCTCACCTATATTCTAGTTTGCTCGTAGCATGTGATGCGTTATCTGTTCTCATTTTGTCTTCTCCTTACATAAGCATGAGCTGCTGACCTCAAGATTCACCCATGCTTTATCATGTAAATCCTACATGAGTAAATTAATCATATCGAAAACAAATGGCTTTTAGCTTTTTCTTATCCTTGTATTTCCCATTCCCATTTGTCTTTATTTAGATTTTCAGCACAAACATGTGACTCTGGAAGCATTTGACACAGGGAAACTTGGGTTGGGCCTACATGCAGCAAGAAAACCATATGGCTGCTGAAGTGGTTTATCGCAAAGCTCAATTAATCGACCCAGATGCGAATAAGGCCTGCAACTTGTGCCTGTGCCTGATGAAGCAATCTCGATATGCTGAGGCAAGGACATGTCTTGAAGATGTATTGCAGGGTAAAGTTTCAGGGTCCGAAGACCTGAAGTCAAGAAATCGTGCAGAGGAGCTGCTGCAGGAACTAGAGAAGTACCAATCTGCACCATCATCTTCAAACCTCTCAAGATCAAGCATAGAAGATGCTTGCATAGAGGGGCTTGAACAGTTGATGGACCAATGGACCCCAATCAGGACAAGGAGATTGCCCATCTTTGAGGAGATCTCTCCATTTAGAGATCAGTTAGCTTGTTGATTTGAGCTTCTTTCGCCACTTTCATTTGTGAATGTGTCTGTGAGGAAAACGACCGTCAGGACTGATTCACTTGTATCTGGGGTGCCAATGTAACATATGACCATTCATTCGAAAGTAACTGTATATTTTCTTCGGATTCGGATCCACGGCAATTCTTAGGAATTGCCGTGGTAGCAATATCAAGAGTCTAGGCCATTAGATATATCTAACGGCCAAGACACTAATGCCACTTCAGCAATCCGCGTGAAAACATGCATTTTTTTCAAAAAGCTCAAAAAACACCCAAATGCCACTTTGTTCAGTCTTTTTTTCTCTTCCAAGCTTCTTTTTTTTTTTTTTTTTTTTTTTTTAACGCAAGAGGGGCCGGGGGCCCTCCTCCAAGCTTGAATAGATCGTCCTCTCTGCTTGCCGCTCATCGCCGG
>FXXK01000017.1:585705-617832 GCA_900184695.1 Betula pendula
AAAAATATACAGCAAGGCCAACAAAGCCAGCACCAAACACGGCGAGACAAATCAGCAACCTCCATCTCTTCTAAAATCAGTGTACTTGCTCCGTTTTCAGAGGTCCAAAGGGCTCCATTTTGACAAAAAAAAAAAAAGGCAAGAGAAAAGAAGAGTTGGGCTCCATTTTCGCATCTCTCCAAAGACTCCATGTGCACTGGTGGACCGGTGATGATGTTCATGCAGCCCTCGGCGATCCAGTCGGTCTTGAACCTGCAGGAGGAACGGATATTGAAGGCTGGGACGAAATCGATGATGAGGGATAGGGACTGATAGTTGAACCAGCAGGACGGGTAGACTGTTGGGAAAGAAAAAAAAAAAAATTTTGCTTGGACGAGTTAAGGAAGAAAAGCTTTTTTTTTTTTTTGTACCTTACCTCGGTAACTTGCCACCTACTTTTTAGTAGGTGGCATGTTGTAGGCTGTAAGATGTGTTTAACGGCTTAGATTTTAAAAAGAGCTACCACGGCAATTTTTAGAAATTGCCGTGGATCTGAATCCATTTTCTTCTAGGCGTTCTTTGTAAGGGCCACCGCGCGTGCCGTGCAGTGGGCCTGGCTTGTGTCTTTTACCAGTTCAACGATGCGTTAGCAGCGTCACGATGGCATTATAAATACGACTTCTTCTCTTTTTTTCTTTTTTCTTCTTTTCAGTAAGGAAAAAAAACTAAGAGGGGGGCAGACTTCCTCAACAATGGGTTACAAATTGGATTTTAGAAAATTTCACAAACTAGTTTTTAAAAATGATGTGTTTTTAGCATGGAAATTTTTTTTTTTTTTTTTTTAATAATACGTGTTTTTTATATATTTTTTTAGTAATATTAATAAAAAAATATGTACTTTTTATATATTTAAATAATAAATGTATTTTTAGATGTTAATTTATAAATTTTTTTTTTGATAAAATTAGAGTTCATTTAGAATTATAATTTTAAAAATAAGTACAATTAAGTAATTGAAAATGGGCCAAATTAAAAAAAGTCAAGTCCAATGTATTTTGGGCTAAAAGCCAAGAATTGAGCCGCAGAAGATGGTTTTTAATGCAGGCCTGCTTGAGGTCTTCTGCAACGACAACTTGGTGGAGATCGCTAAAGAAGGAGAGGCACTGCTAAAAACCGTTCCGGATCTATCAAAGAATCGATTTGCAGTCCCACAGGAGTATTCTAAAACTGAAGCACAGATGACTGGTTGCAAAATGGCCACTTAGATACAGGGAAATTGTAACTCAGAAAACAAAAACAAAAAAACCCAAAAAAATTCTACTGCTTTGGTGGAGAGGTGGAGCGGTGGGAAGGTGCGTGAGGCTTACACGTGGGGAAAGAGGGGTGAGCAGAGCAGCGGGGAGGCCGAGATGGCGAGAGGGAGTCGCGTCAGGTGGGGAGGCTGAAGGTAGACAGATTTGGGTTGAAAAAGCCCAAATCTGTTTTTCACGTGTGAGACGCACTCCAAGTGGAAGAAGGATGGTGGCGAAGAGCAGAGTCCGAAGAGGGATGAGGTGAGCCGAACTTATGGTGGTGGAGAGGTTGGAGTTGTAGATTCGGCAAGTAAACCAACGAAAACATCGAAAAAAAAAAAAAGAAACCGAAAAAAGCAAAGAAATGAGACGAAAAAGGGAAAAAGGGGACTAGGAGGAAGGAACAGAGTCAAGAGACAAAGCCCATCCCTCCTCCCCATGCACTTACGACAGAGGCAGAGAGACTTACAAGTAGGGGGGCTTTTCCACAGGAGGGAAGTTGAGAGCTTCTCTCCATATAAAAGCTAAAAAAATATAATAAATACGATTTTGATAAGTCACCAAACCTACTGTTTATCGTTATACTTATTGATGCCTTTAATGGAAGAGAGGCGGTGGGAGGACACGCATGCATGTTATATAGTTTTGAATGTTTTGTGTTTTATATTGTTTGTTAATGTTTTTATTTCAAAAAGAAAAAAATAAAAAGACAGACAAAGTACTATCAAATAAAGTCATTATTTAGAAAAGTTTGGCAATGCTACTCTAAGCACCACCAAAGGTTTTTTTTTTTTAAAAAAAATGTATCCCATGCGTTTTCACTCTTTTTGAAGACATCTCTCTTTCTCTCTCAAATGTCATTTGTCTCTCTCTCAACTCTTTTCTGTCTACCTTCAAAACATGGATGAGGTGGAGAAGGTCTTCAACGTCAATTATGACGTGAGGATCTTCTTATTTATTGGAGCTCGGCGTCGTCTTCAAATTGCTCGGGTCCATATTATCTGACAACAAAGATTTTCGATGCATCATGAGCAAGTTAGTATCTGACCGCAATGGCTTTATCTCGCTCAAAGAGTTTGCAACCTTCTGCTGCGCATGTGTCAAGGAAGGCTGAGTGTCGGAGCTTCGTGACACCTTCCGTCTTTATGACCAGGACTAAAACAAATTAATTTTGACCTCCAAACTCCATCGCCTTAACATCAATTGTTCTGTCTACAACTATCATGCATTATCCGCTCCTTCGATTGAGATGAGCATTGTGTGGGGAGAGAGAAGGAGGAGGAGCTCACGATGTTGGTTGAAGAAATTTGGGGAAAACTTTGGGGGGCTGTTTTTTTTTTTTTTTTTAAGTATTGGGGGGCTGTTTTGATGCTGGTTTCCAATTTTTTTATTTTTATTTATTATTAAAAAAAAAAAAAAAGCGGCTGACCGGCCATGCCACATGCCACATTACCAGTGTGATGGCTAATTACTTCTAGATGAATCTTATTTGACTGGAGGGAGGAGAAAATTGAGGTGTTGCGACTGCCATCTGATGGAGCCGTAATTGTAGACCATTTTTAGCCTCATAGGAGAATACCTTTGTGCTGTACAAACTTATAATGAAACCGTGGACTAAGTTGATCAAACTTCCTCCTTGCACATTCAATGCATGGACTGGGACAAATTATTCAGGCAGAGGAACAGACAATTTTTGACTAAGAGAACAAACCCAATCATCATAAATCAAATAGAATAAATTTAACAAGGAAAATGGAGATAAATATTAGATTTGCCAAAATATATTTGGTTTTTGATTAAGCAAACAAAATCACATTAATTTTCTTAACTTTTTTCATTGAAAGGAGCCCATTCATTCTCACATGTTACTGCTGTGCAAGTTGTAACACACGGACCAGTGAAATTCTAATGAAAAGCTAAACGAAAATACATTCTCATCGGACACATTCCAACTTTTCAACCATCATCCTGTAGCTTACCGCACAAACAGTCATGGCTGGGCGCAGAAGCATGCAGCTGAGGCTGTGGACAACCATGACAATTATACTTCGTTTTTTTTTTAAAAAAAAAGAAATTATTATAGTAAGTAAATTTTTGTCCCAAGGAGAAGGTAAAAGAGAGATTTAAACTAGTTACCCCTACTTAATGAGGTGTGGTTCTCAACAGACTAAACTACTCCTTAAGGTCTACAACTATACTTTGGTTGATTAAGTGGATTGGATTAAAGAGTAAAATAATTATTCCGGGTGCTTCGTTATTGTCAAAGGGTGCAAAAATGATAATAAATCACATATATTGTTGAGAAAGTTGTTGGGGGCAAATTGCTATCATTGGTAGTTTAGGACGGTGATCCAAAGTTCAAAGGGCAATCCAAAATTACACCATTTTTTGTAAAAACTTTTTTCCACATAAACATGCACCCAAATTCTATAAAATGAGACAAACGTAAATCTTCAATCCAACAAAGCCGAACTCACTGCACGCTCTCTTCATACACCACAATACTTCTATTTTTCTGCCAGCACCACATAAACTGTATACTTATTATGGGACGTTTGAGCGGTAAGAATCCATATTCCTTTGGCCTTAAATTTTTTACTTTCAAATGACAACAATGCTCACATCCCATACATTTTTTTTATTAATAATGCGCTAAACAATTCACGTGCCCCCTTACGAAAACTGTCCCTCTCCCTTGAGCCAGCGAAACTCTCAAATCTAAGACAAAACAAAGGCCATTTATTATTTTATACATAGCAACAATTGCCATGCTCCTTCGTGACACTAATTGTTCATCTCTCGCAAGTCCATGGAAAACAAATTGCTCCGATTTATTATACTTATAATGAATATTAAGGCCCCGTTTGTTTCGACGTAAAATGATTTCCAGAAATCATTTTCCGTAATTTCTGGTGTTTGGTGGTGCGTAAAATAATAGTCAACGAAAATCATTTTCAGTTTGATCGAAAAATCTTCTTTAATTTCTGTAAAATGGTTTCGCCTTTTTAAAACCGTAAACCATTTTCCGAGTTTAAGCGTCACATTCTCAAATTGGTAGACCATAGCTAAAACACCACCAGACTCCGTCGGAATCCAGTCGGAACCAACCTGAGAAATTTTCGGGACCCGCTCGAGACATTTTTGGGACTTGCCCGGAAAATTTTCGGGACCCACCTGAGACATTTTCGGGACCCGCCCGGGACATTTTCGGGACCCGCCCAAGATATTTTCGGGACCTGCCAGGGACTTTTTCGAGACCTCCCCAGGACTCGCCAAGGACATTTTCGGGACCTGCCCGAGACTTTTTCGGGACCTCCCCGGCACCCCGCCCCGAACATTTTTGGGACCCGCCACAATATTGGGACCTGCCCGGAACCCGCCCGGGACATTTTCGGGACCTTCCCGGAACCCGCCGACATTTTCGGGACCTCCGGGACTTTTTCGGGACCCGCCCGAGACATTTTCGGGACCCGCTCGGATATTTTCGGGACTCCCCGGGACTCGCCCGAACATTTTCGAGACCGGCTGGGACATTTTCGGGACCTCCCGGGACCCGCCAGGGACATTTTCAAGACCTGCCCGAGACATTTTATTATACTTATTATGAATATTAAGACTTTTTTTTTTTAATATAGTTTCCAGTAAATATTAAACTGAAGCTTTACCCTGCACGCATGACCCTTTTATGCAGCACAGAGTCGTAGTATTTTCAGAAACTTGGTCATAATTAATCACGAAGATACAGTTTCATACAATACAATGAAACAAAATAATGAGCAAAGACCCAAATGTGATCTTGAGCTATTGAGAATTTGATAAGGATACAGGTGCCCAATAATATTTATTGCATAACTACTGCCATTATTTTCGGTTTTTCACGTGTATCATGTCTTACAATTCAAATAATCGGTCATTTGCAACTCAATTGGTTTTGTCCAATCTTGGCAACCTTAGTCTACTCTCGGCAAATACTGCTGTATTTTACTCTTGCTGATATTGTATTGTTTAATGTTATTTTTTGGATTTCATTGTGACAATCTGTAAAATTTATGTACAAAATTGAAACTACTTTATTCCAAAAAAAAAAAAAAGGAAAAAATGAGCGTAAATCTATGCTTATAAAATTGAGGAACTATTCTATTCCACAAAAAATGAAAATGAACATGTTTTATTTGATTATGGATAAAAATAAAGAAAATAAATCAAATAGTATACGAGTTTAAAAATTGAAAAATGAAAGAAAAACTATGGTTTATTTCAATTTTTTCTTCCCCGTCATCTTTCATTTAATTTTTAATTTTTTTGTATCAATTATGCAATCGTAGAGAAAAATATAAGGATATTTGGGAAAATTTTATTAAATTCCTAATAACTCCCAATGTAAGAATAGTCACATCCATGAGAATCCAAATTCCCAGGCATCGCATTCCTATGAATGTGGATGCCAGGGAAATGTTAGATGACACGAACCAAGCGCCACATTAATGATAAGATTATATTGGTTAACTAAAAAGAGCTCATCCAACCCCTTTGCTCATCCCCCAAAACATCAAAGGAAGAAATTATACAAAGAAAAATTATGGGATAGATTGATAGCATTCCAAAAGGACATAGTAATATGCAGACAAGTATTCCCCCATTACATCTTAAACAAAAAAAAAAAAAATTCCACAAAACATAGAACATAGAGAAAATTTATCTACTAGCAGAAACTGAAGCACATCAACTATACAACCAATCCAGAATACAAATGCTCCCCAAACCTATAAAGCTAGCAGAAGGGGACAGGTATAACCTAAAATATCAAAAACCCAAGGGAAAGGATCTGCAAGGTGGAAAGGAATCTACCAAGACAATCCAAATCAGCATGGCATCAGGGAAGTGTCCAGGAAGTTCCAAGTCAATTTAACATTTGAAGCCATGACAAATAGACAAAACAATGATAAGAATCAAGGCAATGATAATACCCAAAACAATCAATTTGATCTTCATATTCTGGAGCCACATCTTTCTTCTCATCTTAGTTCCCTGCTGCCTAAAATCTTGTGCCTGTAATGTAGAATCAGTATAAATATATCAAACCATATGTTCGACAAAGTATTTTATCCAATTGTTAGGATCAGGTCATTCAATATCAACAAATCAGAGAGGAGAAGAAACCATGCAAAACTGGAAAGAAATAAAGAATGAGAACTAAAACAAATACAGATTCCACAAGAGCCTATCTGACTATTAAAAGATTTTCCAGTCAATTCATCTATAAAAAGATTTTCCAGTACTAACCTGCGAGCGAAGGTTCTCAGTTTTATCCACCAGCAGTTCAATCTTCTCACCACGGTCAAGAACCTGTGCACAACAGATGAATTTCATCAGAACATGAAGCTTTTTTAAAAAAATAAAAAATTAAAAAAATAAATGGAACATAACAAAGGGAAAGAAGGCACACGTCAATTTCTTAACATTAAATGCCTGTCGCCTGATATTTTATACCAATTACCAATAACATAGTTTAACAAAAACATGCACGCAAATGCAGCCTATATCTTCAGTAAATTTTGACTTCCAAATTACATCATAACATTACAAGTGATACCAGCAGCACCATACCTTCTCAATATTTTCCATCATAACACCCTTGACTTCAGAAACCTGAGCCTTCACTTTTGCAAGCTTGCTAATCTCTTCAGGATGATCCACACAGTACTGCATGTGCTCCTTCAGTTTGGGCCTATGATACGGATCAAAGAGTCAAAATACTCTTGGAAGAAACAAAGTTACATCTCTATGAAATGAAAGAAAGGATGATAGATACCCAAACTCTTTATTCAGGCCATTGGCAACAGCAGTCGCAGCTTTCCCTCCACCATATCTCTTGTTGAAATCTTCCTTAACTCGCTCCAATAAGGCAATGGGAATCTGTCTGCCCGCAGATTCAACAGCAACTACACAAAAGGCTGCAGCATCCAAAATAAAGGAGCAGGGTAAAAAACAAAATCATACATGATCCCTGGGGATTTAAACCAACAAAGCATTTGACTTTATTTTGTAGGCTGCTTTGATACAATCAAATGATCTAACAATCCTTTCCCCATTTCTATTATAACAAGAAAGGCAGCTGCAACAACTCAAAAAGAAAAAGGAAAAAATAAATAAAAGAGAGAACATGCAATTTGTTAAGTATTAGCATCATAGAAACTAAGTTCAGAAATTTTTGTTCACTTTTTGATTTATATACCCAGCAACTCTTACGATAAGGGAAAGTAGGAAACTCTGCAGCTAATATTATGCAACATCTTACTTTATCCCCTCTTTATCTTTCAATGAATTCTCAGTGAGAAGTTCTAAAAAGAAGCCACCACATTGATAAAGTCATAGAACCAAAGAAAACAGCAGCATTCTGAGAAACATAAAACAATTTTGAAACATTTAGATAGGAGCTAAAAAGTAAAGGTAAGTGTAACCTCCATCCCAGACTCTGGAACGGCTTATGGAATGGCTTACAACACACTTCAGAATGACAGCATCATGTCACACATGTGACACGAATGCCTACATTCGACACAGGTTTGGTGTATACAGCCAGGTATAATTGACTTCATATGAGTGAGAAATGTGATCATATACAAATTATCATAGCATAAGAGCAAAAGATAGTACAGTTCCACTCCAAAAGACTAGATCTGGCAACCCGAAGCACTTCCCCCTGTTTCTTCCCTCCTTACCAATCTCAAAAGGCAAGACAAAAGGTGAGGTATTAAAACATCATAGGATATCAATGGGAAAAGAGAACCTATGGCTTCTAACAAAAGACAGTATTATCCTGAACTAATACCCAGTTAGGCAATCAATTTAACCCAGCTTCCATAAATGACAAAAATACAAATCTGAATTCCTCTCTTCCACGCCAAAACATTCATCAACGGATCAACCATATTTCATCCAGAACAAAATCGAAATCTCACAAATCAAGAACAATTCCACATAATCGACAACTTCATGATTCAAACGCACATAAAATCACACACGCATACATATATGCAGAGAGAAATATGCGTGTGTATGTATATAAGGCACAGTCGAATGGTCAAACACACAGATCCTGACGAAAAAAAAAGTCAACAAAATCAGCGAATCTAAGAAACCGAGATCTAGATCAGAATTAGGTGCCGATGAGAGAGTTGATGAAAAATAATAACATAGAGATCAAATACATAGAGATGGGACATACTGAAGCCGTTTTCGACGAGGTAATTGAAGGTGTGGCTGTCGCAGTTGTAGGTGAACTTGTTGTTGGAAGCCGGAAGCTTCTGGAGGCATTGGGAGGCGATGCCGGTGAAATTTCCGGTGAACTCCGTGTACTCGGCCAGAATCACCGTGCCCCGAGCCACGAAACTGTAGATCAGAGATTGCTGCCCCATCTCACACCACTGAAAACCCTAACCCTACACCACCGACCAACCAAAACAATCGCCACAAAAGCTTCAGATATAATGACAGAGACGATGGGATCGGAGAACGAAATGCTGGATTTGCATTCGGAGAAATGGATATTCTACGCCAGTTGTATATATAGTACTATTAATTTACAAATCCATAATTATATTTAGCGAGAGAGAGATAGAGAGAGAGAGAGAGAGGTTTACCGCTTACCTTTGAAATAGCTGAACGCGATAGGAGGAAATGCGATTTGTTTGGTCTTATGGTTATGGGGTCTAATTGGACTAAGATATAATAAATTAATAATGTTGTATGGTAACTGGTAAGGTAGGGAGGAAATGTCACGGATGTGGCTCACGCGGTTCTTTCTTTTGAATTTTCGTGTTAGCGAATGCGAGATTTGAATCCGGGGGCTTCTTTGACCGACCGTACTGGTGTAGATTATTTGTACAAAATTACAAATAATGGTGCTGTTCACACTTAAAATATAAAATATCAGACTCATTTTCTTTAAATTATTACTTAATTGATAATATTTTTTAAAAATTATCAAACAATTATCAATGTACTCCAATTACGAAAATATTTTTAATAAAATAAAATATTCTAGAAAAATTAAAGCTAAAAATAAAATAAAAACAAAAAATAAACTTTTTTTAATTATTATTTTTTTTAAAAAAAAAACAAATACACTACCACCCAATTGGCCAAATTCAATTTAAAAAAAAAATTATAAATATTTTCTTATAAAAAAATCATTTTTTTAAAACTAAAATTTAAAAATTATTATTTTTTAAAAAATTCATAAGGCTAGAAAAACCTAAAGCTAAAAATATTAAAAAAAAAAAAACACTACCACCCAATTGGGAAAATTCAAAATTAAAAACAATTATAAAGTTTTCGTTTAAAATTTATATTTTAAAAAATAATTATTTTTTCCGAGTTCATAAATATTTTTGTTTTATTAAAAATTTGTAGGGTTATTTTTGTCTTTTGCAAGTCTTTGAGGGGATATCGACAATTATTTTATAGTTTGGGGAAAACATTGTTAAATGCATGGTAGTTTGAGCTTGAGAGGGTATATGGATTTTTCCCAAAAACATTTCAATAGCTCAAAAATAAAATTTAAAACATACTATAACAATTAGTATAAAATAAATAAACATATATATAAAGAGTAACATTACTCTTTTTACAATAACATGTCTTTTATGATCCTTTCATTTTTACTTTGTGCAACAATGTTACAAGAGTAATTTTATAAGTCCCTCTTATATTTCTTTTATACTCTTTCAAAATTGGTGTGACTTTAAAAAATTACAATTTGATCAAAATTTAATAATAATCAATCATAAGCTTAATGGTAAATTTAAAAGTTACATCATTATTAGAGGAACATAATGTGAATTTCTACTGTTACTCGAGTTTAAATTGGGTCGATTATGACGAATTTGGGATGCAAACCGATCTGTCTAAGTAGTTCTAGTATATTAACTTTATATTTGTATATATATATATATATACGGTTATATGATATATAGTGTATTGAAATAAATAAAATACATGTAAAAAATATATTCAAGAGTTACACTTGGTATATCTCTTTATTGTTATTACTCCTCTCAATAACTATTAATTGATATCTATTTTGATAAACTTACCATCAAATTATATGTCCTCCATTTAATCTTTTGAATAGGATCCTCCCCATTTCAACTAAAATTTCACCTTTAATAATAAATGATGTCTAATTGCCATGAATTTTAATGACCATCCTTAACACAAAATATATAATCTAGCAATGAGATTGTCAAAATATTAAGTGATATAAGATCAATAAAAAGTTGAACCATTATATCACATATATATCTTTAGATGTTATAACTAGTATACACAATATATATTAAATATTTCATGCTTCATTCAATTGGGATAAAAAGAGGATGATGTTTTAAGGTTACAATGTCACATATATCATTATGAATTTCTTTAATTCATATACAATTTATGACTTGTTTAACTGCTTCTTTGGCTAGCACATGCGCACCATAATTGCCTCTCTTTTTATATGACGAATTTGCCAACTTATTAACATATTTAAGACCCCTTTAATATCCTCCACAATTTGTCCATACCTACACCAGTTTTGTTTGTTAGATCTAACGGCATTCACTACTTGAATTGAATCACTATCTAAATATAATACTTTGTAGCTCTAATCAAGACTAAATTTCGCTGCACTAAAAGTAGCTATCATTTCCGCAACCACAGTTTAAGCCACAATACATATAGTATTACTTCTTGCTACAATCACATAACCCTCATGATTTCGCACAATGATGCTTATGTCAATTCGCCTATTAATGGAATTAATGGTCACATCTTAATTTACCTTGTAAATTCCTTGGGGTTGATTTTCCATTTCAATTGCATTGGCTCTAAGATGTGTTTCCTGTACGTCTTCCTTAGCATTTACTTTCTTATTCATCAAGAAAATCTATAGCCCCTCATATAATTTGGTTTTGATGAGTAGACTCACATTCATGAATCACTGTATTTATTCTAAACCAAAATTTCCTTGCAATTACTGCATGGCATTCTAGTTTCCCCTTATGTACACCTGTCAAACATTTCCCCCATTACATATGTGAAAGCAGCTCCACCCCCATAACTCTTTTGTACCTTTTTTCCACACGCCTCAAACATCTATGGCAAAAAGACAATTCCATAGTGCTTCACACTTTCACTCTTCAAATTACAAAAACTGCATAAGGAGTCCTAAACATTACCTCTCTTTTGCAGGTTCTCTTTTGTTGGAAGAAGATCGTTGCACGTTTGTCATAAAAACATTTTAACATGATTTAACTAGGAGCTAAAAATTTTTTATACAATTCACAAATTCTATACGAAGATAGAGGGTTAGGACTTAGGTTAAACGGGTTTGTGTTATAAACGGGTAACCCCATTTAATAAGCATGTCAAACGGGTCAACCCGCTTGACCTGCATGTGACCGATTTGACTCATTTATTTATTTATTTTTGATTGACACGTAAAAAGTTAGCATAATTATGTTGGGTTTGGATCGGGTCAACCTGACTCGACTTACTAAACAGCTCAAACGTGTCGAGTTGACATGACACAACTCATTAACTAAATGATTTGACGTGTCATGTTACCCGTTAAATTAGCCGATCGAGTCGGGTTCTTGTTTATAGGATTGACCTGTTTAGATAAATATGTTGGGTTTGGGTTGACCCTACGCTAGGTAAACAGGTCGACCCGACTTCGACATGTGAATTCGCTTTGCCAACTCCATATTTAACACGTCCAGACTCCATATTTTCTTCCAAATTATGCTACATCCCAAGCATTTTGAACATTCACCTCTATGCATATTTTTCCATAAGATAGGCGCTTCCCATCGTGGACTCACCTGAAGTGGTACCTCCCTAAATCAACGCATTTTGTTGTTTATACCTGCTTAATGGTAACTAACAAATTATCTCCGCCTCATCCTCTAGAAAAATTCCTTTTATTAAAGTCGTGTTCCACCACTAAATATGTTGGTCTATGAGCTCCACCGCTCTGGCATCTTCTGCTAGCATCCTTATTGGTGATTGAACATAATATGTCGTTGGCTTTGGCAGCTATCTATCACTCAAAATTTTAACTTATTTTCCATCCCATACTTCACATAATCCCATCATTTAGCAAATCATGAGTTGAGAAAAATACTTCTCCAACCAAATGAAGGTCTTCTACTCAGAGATGCCTCAAGTACACTACCACTTGGAAAATATTTTGCATTCATGATTCTTGCCACCAAATTGTGAGGGTTTGTAATATTCGCCAATGCTATTTTGCTAGTACAGCTTTATTAAAACATAGTAATTCTTTGAAACCATACCTCCCTTTGTCTTGGAATATCCCATATTCTCCCACTAATCCAATGGATTTTGTATTCTTTTTCTTGTTAGAATTTTCATCATAGAATTCATCTCCTTACACAGTTCATTTGACAGTAAGAAAACGCTTATGCTGTTAGTTCCAATCCCATATTAATTTACGTTGGTTCTCATGTTACTCGCTCATCAAACCTAGATATAAGAACTAATCCACTACAAAAAAGTCGGGCTTTAGTCAAGCCTTTTTAACATCGCTTTAATGATCTAAAGCGGTGTTAAAATTTTTATATCGCTTTTTTTAACATTCATTTAAAGAAGATGTAAAAGTTTGAGTTGCAAAAAAGGTTTTTACTACGCTTTTGTCAAAAGCGTGGTAAAAATTTTACATTGATTTGGACAAAGCGTGGTAAAAAAATGTTTTTACCACGCTTTTATCCAATGCGTGGTAAAAATTTTACATCTCTTTGGACAAAGCGTGATAAAAATTTTATATCCCGGCTCACCTACTTAAATTTACTATTTAATTATTATTCAATAACGAATTGAATATAGATCTTATTTTTATTCTAATCGGTAAACAAGCTTCCACAAAATCAGAACCAGAACAATGTCTATACAGAATAGTATTGCATTACCTACTTTCAACCCCAAATATTTTCGCAGTGTAGGAATTCTGTATCACATAGTTTGGATCCTTCTATGAGAAATTGAAAATAAATCATAGGCTCCGTTTATTAATGATTTTTAGAGAATTTTTATTGTTTTTTATTTTAAAAAAATGTTATGAAGTAACATAAAAATAAAAATAATTTTAAAAATATTATAAATATTTTGTGTTTTAAGTTGTTTGTTAATATTTTTATTTAAAAAAAAAAACAATAAGAGGAAGAATCAAATAAAACCTCTCCTGAAAACGTTGTAGTTGTTGCTAGACATACTCTTTTTCATTATTAGGACTCTCATACAAGTCAAAATATTTGAGGTACATGATGTACATCTATGTTATTTTCTTCGAGTAAGTTTCTAGAATATATTTGAATTGAAAAAAAGTTTCTAGAATATATTTGAAGGTCGTTTACTTTTTTTTTTAATGGTTCAGGTCATTTAGTTGACCTTTGTAAAATGCCTTATATGCAAAGGGGCAATAAAATAATATCCTGCGTCTGTAGAGTCTTTTGAAAATACTCGTACAATTTAAAAAACTTGGAGGACAATTGGCAAGAGGGCAATTAGGGGGTTAAAGAAATCTTTGCCGCCACTTGCCCTTCACTTTCCCGCCAAAACCTTCTTACGCTCCGCCATCCCTGATCTCTCTCTCTTTTCCCTCTGGACGCTTTTCTCACCTACTGTCACTCAACGCACCTCAATCCACCAATGGATATGGACATGGATATGGACATGCCCCTCCCAGAAGAGCTCGAGTTGCTCGAATCCAACTTTCAACTCTACGACGACTACCTGGACCTCGAACCACCGGAACCCTACCCAGAAGAAGAACAAGAAGAAGGCCACCAACCAACGCCGTCTATAGATCCGCCCCTAATCTCCGAAACCAATATCAACGGCCACAAGCGTTCGCGATCGGACGGTTCCGACGCCTCGGCCCCCGAAAATGTGTGCCCGTCGGACGAGAAACGCTCCAGATTTGACGACGTGGACGCGAAGTCTGACGAGGATTGGCTCCGGTACTCGCCTCCGCCACGGGAGACCAATCCTGTGGTGGAGGAACGGGAGCCTGCTGTGGAGGAGAAGATCGTGTCGAGGTACGCGTCGCAGATCGACGGTGATTGTATTCCGGTGACTGCGCCGAGCGGCGACAGGGTTTACGCGAAGATATGCAGGGTGGAAAGGGAGGAGCGGTTGAAGAAATTGGAGGTGAAAGCGCAGTCGGGTGGTAGGGCTACTTTTACTTTGATCGTTATTTTGTAATTAGTCTGTTTGGTTCCCGAGATAAATGTTGGAAAAAGAGTAGAAAGTAGAATTCTGAATATTAGAAAATTTTCAGTGGACTGACAATTTAATCTCTGTATGTCTGTTCTATCAAAACAGAAAAGAATGAATTTAACCATAATAGTGAACATATGTGAAGTCAGGGAAATAACTATCATAATTAATCCGAATGGACAGAAAAAGAAAATTACAATGTGAATGTATGTGGCAAGAAAATGTTTTTGGTCATTAGCACATGCTGAAAATGTAGTGACAGTCATTGATCTTATTATTTTTGATAAGTAACTAAGTGTTAAGTAACAGTCATAGATCTTATTATACAAGTACTTATTTGAATTTAATTAATTATTAGAAAAATAGGTAGTATTTTCAATTCTAGAGCCCCCTGAATTGAGGCATGCCACATAGGAATTCTATGATTCAAGTTCTTCAGCCTCTGTGGGCCTGTGGCTTTTCCTTTATGGCCTTCTTTTTAGGTTTGCTTTGTGTAATTCTACTGGGTTGGTCAACAATCTTCTAACTGTTGGAATTGCCTCAAATTCTAATCTGCCCACATTGGGAAGTTAGGAGATGCAATAGGTGGTGTCCCCACATTGGTAAGAAAAAAGTAGTTAACTGTAGTTGAAGCTTAAAAATAGGCACGGCGATTAAAGGTTTGGTGGCTTGGGCTCAAGTGGGAGTTTGGCTTAAGGTGGTCATTACATAGGGGGAGCTATGCGGTTAGAAAAAGATTCTTAGATGAATGTGAAGTGGTTTCTTCGAAGAGCTAGTTTGATAGATTTTGAGATTGAAAGATGTGCGTTGAAACATATAGATGGTGTGGTAATGTTCCTTAGGTGAGAGGTTTTATGCTTATAGGATTTATTGAGGGTTTTAAATTGGTTGGGATTTAGGTCGGTTAGAGTTGTGAAGGTTTGTGAGAGTGTTTGTAATCTATCAAAGATGATTTTGGTTGGAGTAGCCCGTTGATGTAGGCATGGAGTTGGCTAAAAGCCTGAAACACATTAAAATCTTGTTTCCAGTGTGGATGATTTTTTTGTGTGTGTGTGTGTGGTGCTTCTCCTAGTCTCAAATTCCAAAAAAATGATGATACTACAGCATGGTGTCTATTAGAACAAACTGGTATTAAAGTTGATGGTTTGGAAAATTATTTATTCAACGTGACTATGCGAGTTGTTGGTGGCTACCCCAGTAGGCAATGAAACTCTCATGTTAGCTCCATCTATAGTCATGTAAAAGCTCTAATGGGATGCGATTGTGCTTGCGTGGGTCGATTAGCATAGTAAAGCAAGGAGACTCCCATTTTAGCTCCGATAAAGGCTCTAATCATAAGCACTGAACTTGTTGGTGATGCAGCTTAAGCATTTAGCTTAAATGTCTCAACATGCTATATTGAGCCCTTATAAAGAGAATCCCCAGGTGTTAACTCTCAGCTCTCACAAGCCAAATCCCCATAGTGATATCAAAGCCTATGATCTGATATATTAAGTGTTTAATGCAACTACACTTGGTTGTTGATGGCTCCCATGGTAGAGCAATGGTTCCTCCTATGTTGGCTCCACCCACATAAAGGCTCTAATGGTGATGAATTGATACGACTATGCAAGTGTGTTGGTGGCTCTTATAGTAGAGCTAGGACATTCTCTGTGTTAGATCATCTATGTTTGAGTCAAGCTTCTAATGTAGAGTATTGGCTTAAGCTGTTGGTTAAGGTGGAGGTTATCATGTTTAATCAAGCCTTCACAAATAAACCCCTAAGGTGCTAACTCTCACAATTCACCAACCCCAAATCCCAAAACTAACTCTAGCTATGGTCTTGATTTTACATGATTGGACTTGGACATGCTTTTAGCCGGAAATTTGACGACATTGAATTTAGGTGTGGTCTTGGGCCTATTTTTTTGTGGGAGCTTTTGCAGGCTCCCATTCCTAAAACCTACCAAGTGAATAAAATGTTGAACAGTAAAGCACACTATATGGCTATTTCCGGCACGGGTGTATTACTTTCAATTTCTATCATATTAAGGTGCTCAGAACGATGTAAATCATGTCTGTTGTGCTGTCATATTTTGGATTCATACCTACTAATTTTACTTTCACATGCTCTAGAAATGGGACCTATCTTTCAATATTAATCTGACAGACTGTCAGCATATCCTCGCATGTTGGCATGTATAGGCCATCCATTACTCTACGTATCTTTAGAGCACCTGCACTATATTCATTTTGAGAATTGTCATCTGTTATAATGTCATGTTTCATATGCATTTATTTCATAGCAGTTAATAGTTGGACATCTATCCAACTTTCAGGTCTTATTTTGGAACCTGTCAGTATTCTATTGCAAAAAGTTGAGCAAGAGGCTTTTACTAAGGTAAACATCATAATATATAATTTATTCTCAGTTGAGGTGCCAAAGCAATGTCAATGGTTTTGAAGAATTATAGTCCGTTAGGTCAATGGTGAAACATAAATTCTCAACTGTCGATCTAAATCCTCTCTATTTCTTCCCTACCTTAAGCATATTGTCAAGTAATTACAAACTTGATATATATTTTCTGTACCAGCCCGGTGAACCGTGTTGGAATGAACTGTAACAAAACTTATCAATTGTCAGTTCTCTTTCCTTCCCTATCTTCTCTTTGCAAAGCGAATATAAAACTGGATTGCATATGAAAGAAAGAATTTGGTTGAGGTGAATGTCACGTGTTTAAAAACTCTTTAAAGTGTTGGCCATACTTAGAGGGGCTACAAAGTTATCATGGTGATGGATCATTGTCACACTTTATTAAGTTTCCAGATATGCTTCAATCTATATCATCACGTTACAAATTCATGTTAGAAATGATCCAGCATTGTCATTAGGGATGACACACCACCTAATCATCTATGAGTGTGAGATGCATATCATCTTACCTATGAGGGCCCAGCAGAGCAAGTTTGCTACATCCTATTGGCTTGATAGCACTGTGCTGGTCAGTTAGGTCTTTGAGAACCAAATGGTTTTGGAGACGGGGATCCTTAAGGGGAAAGTCTTCTGTGAATTTATCTCTGACCTGCCCAAACTGCCCTATAAGCAACTAAATTACTCTCAAAGACATTCCTAAATATGTAAAACTCAGAATGAATTTATAATTTCTTATAGCGTGAGATGGTAAAAGTTAATGGTTAATAGCAGGAATTACAATATTTTTCTTGAATGTACCCTATGCGTTAGAATGTTTCTTGTAACTCATTTTTTGGTGCTGAAGGCCTTAAAAGCAAGTTCTGAAGGCCAGAGTGGCATAACCCTTCCTGAAACACCAGTGGTGCATGAGCAACTTTGGGTCGATAAATATGCTCCAAGTTCATTTTCTGAGCTTCTCAGTGACGAACAGACAAATCGTGAGGTAAATATATCATGTGTAATTTTTCTGAGAGCTTCTTATAAGTAAATGTTCCAGAAAGGGATTTATTTATTTTAGGATGCCTTTTCTTTTGACATCTGTCCACAGCACTTAACTCTGTATAGTTTCTTGCTGCAGGTTCTCTTATGGTTGAAACAATGGGATTCCTGTGTCTTTGGATCTGAAATTAGGAGTACATCTGATGAGGTTTTGTCTGCTTTGAGAAGACATTCTTCTATTGCTCAACATCAGAAACATTCTGATTCAAATTTTTTGAGGAAGAACAGAGGACCCAAATGGCGAAATGAAAGATTTGAGAATTCAAACAATTTGGATCATGAAAATAGTAATTCGAAAGACATTCAGGACTCGTGGAATAAGAAGTCAAGGCTCACTGGCCCGCCAGAACAGAAGGTAGTAATAAAATGCTCTGAAGTATGTTTTTGTTCGGCTGATATATTCCATTTTTTGCTGTTTCTCGTACAAAATTGCACAGGATCCTACAAATGCTTGTTTCTTTCTTATGCTGTCAATTTGGCAATGGTTAAAATGTTGATGTCAATGTCTTTGTGGTATAGCTGGTCCTTTTATTATGGAATTGAAGTTCTCATGTAAACTCGTTACGAGAGATTACTTCACAAAAGAACTTTACCTCATGTATTTATAAAACGAAAAAAGGGGGTTTTACCAGCAAATGTGCGGTAGTGAAGAACATTAATTGTCTGTTCAATCTTCATTTGAATAGAACTCTGATATTGGTTTACCATCTCTACCTTTCTAACGAAAGACCTTTTCCAGTGAAGTAATTATTGAAGTATCCTATATGTAGCCATCTAATGCGAGTCTTTGGGCCACTCATTTGTTGGCCTTAGTATGAGTTACTGTTTATGGTAGGGTATATGAGAGATGATGAGTTTTACTATATTTATGATATTTTTTTTGATAGGTAAGCAAGCAAATCTCATTAAAAAGCGAATGTGCCCCTAAGTAATCAGAAAATATACAGGAGGAATACAAGAGAGAGAAAAAAACAAGTTCCCTAAACCACCCACAAAAGAAACCCTATGCTCGCAGAAAAGCCCTAGACTTCACCATCACACTAGAGAACCCTCTTGCCTTTGCCCCGGGAACAATCACCACTAGCATCAAAGTTAATAGAGCACTCCAAGTTTTTAAACTCCTTCCTCCCTTTTGTTTTAGTAACAGAAGCCACAACCTCATGACGATGTCCTTCTTCAAGGACTTACAAAAAATCCATAAGCCTTTTCTCATTACCCCCATAGGAGATCCCCAAAATGGGGTATATCTTCATCGCACTTTTCACACCCTCGGAATAGTTGACATCTCCTACCTCTCCATTCTCTCCAACACCAGCCCCATCCAGAACACCCCCCTTTGAAGATTCACCCACCTCTAAGACAGTTAGAAGGGGAACATCCACCGTCAATGGCGATCTTTGAGAAAGGGGGGGCCATTGAAAAATACCCCTCAAAGAAGCTGGATGGAGAGGGTAAACATAATGCATACCCTGCAGAATCTGGAGGAAGCACTGAGAAACCGTCGACGTCACCAGCCTTAGCTGCTTAAAGAGCTATTACTAATTTATTTTAGTTTTAATAATTTTGATTTAGATTTTTTTGTCCACCATTCTTAGCTCATTGTTAGAAGCTTAGGGATATATGTGTGATAACTTATTCTTAAGAAAATATCCTAGGTTTTGGAGTCTTTGATTTCTAACTCTTCCATTAAGTTGGTCTCTCTCTCTCTCGGATATCTTTATTTCTTTCAGTATTGTTAAATTATTAGTTATCCCAAAAGCTTAACTTTATAAGAAATGGTGAATTTAATAATTTAATTAATACTGTTAGAATAATGTATTAGGGTTTGAGGGTATTATGGTCATTGTATTATTTCTCAAAGCCTATATAATAATGTGTGAGGTAGGCTACGTACAACAATATAACGTGCCTCCTCTTTCTTTTTCACGTAACCCTAAAACATAGTATCAGAGCCTAAGGTTTAATCCTGGTGTTTTTGATACTATACGACCTTCCCTTTTTTTTTTTTTTCTTTTTCTCTTTCCTTGGTTCTGTTGTCGTTCACAAACGAACGCCCACAACTTGTTTTGCTGAGATTACGGCTCTGGGCTTCACGCCCGTGTTAGGAGAGCACTGGCGTCGACATCGTGAACTTGCCGACATGGTGCACTCCGACAGTGGTTGGTTTGGTGTTGTCTCACGTCTTCCCTGAGTTAAAAGCATGTTTCAGGGACGTTGGTTGGTATTGTTGTGGTTAGTGTTGTTGGCGCTTTCTGTGGTGGTTTGTATCGTCTGAGGTGGCCGGCGACGACTCTAGTGGTGGTGTGAGGCTTCCGGTGCTCTGTCAGTGGTCAGTCTCGGTGGAGATAGTGTAGTCGTGATCGTCGGCGTTACCTGTCGCTGCCGTCGTGGTTGCTGGCAAGGTCTGCTTCTTGCCGGCGGAAATCTGGTGACTTCTGGGGACGAAGCCACCTGTTTGGGTTCGGGTGCTCCCTGCCCCCTCTCCGGCACAAGGATCCCAGTTAGTACTTCGGGCCGGGTCCCTCCCACCGGCACGGGTAAGCCCAGTTCCCTCAGTCCAGCCCGTTCTGTGTTTCGGGTCCTCTACAACCTAGCTCTGCTTCGGGTCGGGTCAATACGCACGGGTCGGCCCAATTACTTTAGTTTAGCCCGTTCTGTGTTTCGGGTCAACCCGACCCGTGTCATATCAGTTCATTCAACCCGGAACCTATCCGCCGGTTCGCCCAACCCGGTTCAGTTACCGGTTCAGGCGTTCCAGACCCGGTTCAGAAAGTTCAAGACCTGGTTCAGCCCATTTCAGACCGGTTCAGCTTGTTTATGGTACGGTTCAGGCCGGTTCGCATCATTTCAGCCCGGTTCAATCCAGCTTCAGGCCCGGTTCAGCCGGTTCAGTCTCAGTTCAGGCCGGTTCAGCTTCCTTCAGGCCTAGTTCACCTCGTTTCCACTTGGTCCAGGTTTATTTGTGCCGGTTTTTGTCCCTTTTACACACTTTATTGATTGTGTTGTTGTGTGTTTGGGCTTCCCTATTATTGTTGATACACTTTGTGGTAGATTCAACTCAATATGACTACTACTAAATCAGATTTACCCACTTCGGGTGGTCGTGGTTTTCGCGGTGGACGTGATTCTCGAGGCGGTGGCCGTCCTAGCAGTCGTGGGCCTCGCAAATGCACTCATTGTGGTCGAAACAATCATTCTGTGGGCTCTTGTTGGGATTTACATAGCACACCATCTGGGTTTGCCAATTAAGTTGCTTCTCTAGCAGATTCTCTAGCCCCCTCTGGACCACCTGCTCCATCAAGCTTCAATTTGGAGTGTGATTTGATCTCCATTTCAAAAGATGAGTATGCTTAGTACTTAGCCCATAAGCGAGCCTCTTCCTCTTCCACTGCTACTCTTGCTCAGTCAGGTATTGTATCTCACTGTCTTTTATCCTCCACTAGCGACCCATGGGTTATCGATTTTGGTGCAAATGAACACATGACTGGTTCGTCTACTTTCCTTTCTGATTATCATTCTGTTGATACACCTCAGAGTGTCACCCTTGCTAATGGTTCCCTCTCCCAAGCAGCCGGCTCAGGCACTACCCATTTGAGTCCCGACATTGAGTTGTTGTCTGTTTTACATGTTCCTGGTTTTCCCTTTAATTTGTTATCCATCAGTAAAATTACCAAAGCCCTTAATTGTTCAGTTAGTTTTTACCCATCTTTGTGCATCTTTCAGGATCTTAAGACGAGAAGGATGATTGGTATGGGGCATGAAGTTGATGGATTATATTATCTGGACCTCGTACCTCCACCTGCCTCTCGCGCTTTGCAGTCGTCGGCCTCCGCTCTTCAATGGCATTGTCGTCTTGGTCATCCTTCCCTTCCTACGTTGAAGCATCAAGTCTCGAGTCTTCGTCTTGAGGTATCTGTATCTTGCGAAGCTTGTCAGCTTAGTAAGCACCATCGTGTCTCTTTTCCGTCTAGAGTTGTTCGTAGGGTTTTGAGTCCTTTTGAGTTGGTTCATTCTGATGTATGGGGTCCCATTAATATCGCGTCCAATAAATTCCATTATTTTGATACTTTTGTGGATGATTTTTCTCGTATGACATGGTTATTTTTAATGAAAAATCGTATTGAGCTATTCTCTATTTTTCAAATTTTCCGCATTATGGTTAAGACTCAATTTGCTCAGAAAATCCGTCTCTTGCGTTCGGATAATGCCAAAGAATATACATCTGGTCCTTTACCTCTTATTTATCTGATAAAAGCATTATCCATCAAACTTCTTGTGCTCACACTCCACAACAAAATGGTGTGGCCGAACGCAAGAATCGTCATTTATTGGATGTTACACGTTGTCTCTTGTCTCATATGCATGTCCCCAAACAATTTTGGAGTGATGCTTTTCTCACTGCTTGTTATCTCATTAATAGGATGCCCTCCTCGGTCTTAGATGGTGTCTCTCCTCATTCACTTTTATATCCTTCTTCCTCCCCGTTCTCCTTGCCACTTAAGGTCTTTGGGTGTGTTTGCTATGTCCATAATTTAGGTTCCGGTTTTGATAAACTTGACCCTTGTGCTACTAAATGTGTATTTCTTGGATATTCCTCCACTCAGAAGGGATATCGTTGCTATAGTCCTGTTCTTCGACGCTACACTAGCGCCGATGTCACATTTGTTGAGTCTCTCCCTCATTTTCCTGCTACTACTTCTTTGGGTGACTCTTTTCTAGCACCTGATGTTGCGTCTATTCCGCTGCCTGTTCTATTTCTCTCTGAGCTTGCCTCTGCTCCTCCAGTCTTGTCGCTACCACGCCCGCCTGCCCCACTCCAGGTTTATACGCGCCGACCGCGCCCATCAGCTCCTGCTCCTCCACCATTATTCTCACCGTCTCCAGATCCAGTGTTTCCACCTGCATCAGACTCCTTGCCCATTGCCCTACGGAAAGGTACACGTTCTTGCACTACTCACCATTCTATCAGTTAGTTTGTATCCACTAGTTCTTTATCTCCTTCATTCTCTTGTTTGATTTCCCACCTCTCTAGTATTTCCATTCCAAAGACAGTGCATGATGCTTTATTTCACTCCGATTGGAGGCAAGCTATGGAATTGGAAATGAGGGCCTTGCATCAAAATGGGACGTGGGAGCTTGTTCCCTTACCACCTCATAAGAAGACTGTTGGTTGCAAATGGGTCTTCACAGTGAAGTTTAATCCTGATGGTTCCATTGAACGATTGAAAGCTCGGTTGGTTGCTAAGGGCTATACACAAATGTATGGTATTGACTATGATGAAACTTTCTCACCAGTTGCCAAAATTTCTTCTGTTCGTGTTCTTATTTCTTTGGCTGCTAATCTGGATTGGCACTTGTTTCAATTGGATGTCAAAAATGCCTTTTTACATGGGGATTTGCATGAAGAGGTTTATATGGAGCAACCACCTGGGTTTGTTGCTCAGGGGGAGTCTCAGGGCCGTGTTTGTAAGTTGAAAAAGGCATTGTATGGTCTCACCGAGGGCATGGTTTGGAAAATTCTTTGAAGCGGTATTGAAGTTTGGTCTTCAGAGATGTCAGACGGATCATTCAGTATTTCACTTACACACTAGTGCAGGCTATATCTTTCTTGTGGTATATGTAGATGATATCGTTATTACTGGAGATGATTCAGGAGGCATTGCCCGTTTAAAACAGTTTCTACAGCAGCAGTTTCATACAAAGGATTTGGGCAAACTTCGATATTTCCTAGGTATTGAAGTTGCTAGATCTCGAACAGGTATCAACTTATCTCAGAGAAAGCATGCACTTGATTTATTAAAAGAGACAGGTCTCTTGGGTTCTCGACCAGTTGATGCTCCGATGGATCCAAATAAGAAATTATTGAAGGATGAAGGTGAATTATTTGAAGATCCTGGCAGGTATCGCCGTCTAGTTGGGAAGTTGAACTATCTCACTATCACTAGGCCAAATATCTTATATACAGTTAGTGTTGTTAGTCAGTTCTTGGAGGCTCCTTGGGTTTCACATTGGGAAGCTGTTACTCGCATTTTTCGGTATTTGAAGAGAGCCCCTAGTCTAGGAATACTATATAGACCAAATGGACATCTTAAAGTCGAAGGTTTTACTAATGCAGATTGAGCAGGTTCTCCTTCAGATAGATGGTCTACTACAGGTTATTGCACATTCTTCGGCGGTAATCTTGTCTCTTGGAAGAGTAAGAAACAAATAGTAGTGGTACGATCTAGTGCTGAAGCAGAGTACAGGGCAATGGCTCATATTGCTACTGAGTTGACCTGGTTACAACATTTTCTTCAAGAGATTGGGTTCTCAGCTCCTACTCCTATTCTGTTATTTTGTGATAATCAGACTGCTTTACATATTGCATCTAATCCAGTTTTTCATGAAAGGACTAAGCATATTGAGGTTGATTGTCATTTTGTCAAAGATAAGATACTCAATGGAGATATATCTACAGCATTCGTGAAGTCTGGAAACTAGTTAGCTGATGTGTTTACAAAAGCTTTATGTCGGAACCAGTTAGAGTTTATTTGTAACAAGCTGGGTTTAGATGATATATATGCTCCAGCTTGAGGGCGAGTGTTAGAATAATGTATTAGGGTTTGAGGGTATTATGGTCATTGTATTGTTTCTCAAAGCCTATATAATAATATGTGTGAGGTAGGCTACGTACAACAATATAACGTGCCTCCTCTTTCTCTTTCACGTAACCCAAAAACAAATACTTTAACACTTCCCATTATGTGTGGGCTCAAAACTCCCATTAACACGTGATGCCCAATACATGTAATATTTAATTGAAAATGGAAGGTGAATGATGGAGACAAAGTTTGAACTCAGGACCTTTGCTCTGATACCATGTTAAATTACTAGTTATCCCAAAAGCTAAAACTTATAGAAATAGTGAATCTAATACTTTAACAAGTATCATGTTGGAGTAGTCCTAGTTAATGAATTCCTTGTTTGCCAAATGGTTCTTTAGGCAAAGAAGCTGAATCCTTTCACATTTTCATTTTGCCAATGACTAGTGGTTGCTATTTCATATTGTCCATTTTTAACTGAGATATGTGAATACCAGTATTCAAATGTTTCAAGAGTTGAGACAACTTGGGTTGAGGATGTTAAGGTGCCAAGTCTCGGTAGTGAAATTATGTTGTAGAGGGATTTCCCCCCAGTAACTTAACATGGATGCTGTTGTTTGTACAATTTTCAAACTATTTCCTGTTGGGTTTCAGTCTAAACGAATGTGAATTGAAATTAGGGTCTTGGAAGAAAAGGATTTACTAAGAGATGGAAAACTACTTTTATTTGGAGTGGAAATTAGGAACGCTTTACAACATGGTCCACTAGGAGAGAGTTCTCTTAAATTAGAAGCATTTTAAGTATTTGTTTGTAAATAATGATGATTTTTCTTTTATAAGTTGCTTTGTGTTAAATCACCACTTATCCCAAAGCTTAAGTTGATAATAAGACATGAATTTAATAATTTAATTAATATTTTAACACTCCCCCATGTATGGGATAAGACAACATGTGAAATATTTTATTGAAATGTCGGAGAAATTGTAGGAGTCAGGATTTGAATTCACGTCTTTTGTTCTGATACCATGTTAAATCACCACTTATCTTAAAAGTTTAAGCTGATAGGAAGAAGTGAATTTAATTATTTAATTAATGTTTTAACACATTGTTGGTTTGGAAAGTGGAAGTGTAGTTTCTGGACTATTTTATCGCATTTATCATTCATTTGGTCTGGTCGTCAGTGTTTGGTGAGACTATCAGAGTGTAAGATTGCAGTCTTTGGGAAAGAGGAGTTCTCTTGCGGCTGCTTTTGAAGCATGAAAAGGCAACCATCAGATTCTGGCTTGATCATAAGCATGACTAGAATCCTCTTTCTTTTTGTGACCCCTTTACTATGAACTATATCTGCAAGTGTTAATGCAATATTACTTGCTTATTGCTGTGAAAATGCAATTTTAAGTGCAGCTTTTTATTTTTTGAATTGGCAATGCTTCATTAGTACTCTGTTCGTCAAGATTCTTCAGTGAGGTAGCTTAAAGATGCAGTAATGGATTTTAGTTCTCACTATTTTCGAGATTTTGTGGACAAGTTACTAAGTGGATTGGGAATGATGATAGGGATTGCTGCTTTTCTCAAATTCTATGCGAACTGCCTTTCTTAATATGGATTGCAACACAAGTGTCAGGTGGTGTGGTTATGTCACAGATTCATCTAATCTCTTTTACATGGAAAAATAATGTTATTACTTAGTATTTAATATTCTTACTCCATTCTCTATAGTATATTGAATTTAATTTGCACCAGAGAATGCCTATTATAAATGCATTTAATTTTAATTTAGTGCCCTGAATGTCTCATTTTTGAACATGTATATCACAATAAATTGGTTTGGGTTTTCCGTTGTAACTATCTATTTCTGCAGATTGGTAAAAGTTGTTAGCTGATTAGTAGCTAATAACAGTTCTTGTACAAGATGTTTGTTTTGTGCTTGCATTTATTGAATGTCATGATTTCCATTATTCTCATGTGTTTGCATGTATGTAGTAGTTTAAGAATTTTTTGAATATACCAACTGTTGTCAACTTTACCTGCTGAGAACCAGATAGCAACTGACTTTATGACCATTGCAGCTCCTTTTACTTTGTGGTCCCCCTGGGCTTGGAAAGACTACACTTGCACATATAGCCGCTAAGCATTGTGGATATCATGTGGTGGAGGTTTAGTTCTTACCTTCTACTCATGCACACCTATGCAATTATGAGTACTTTGGCCACATTATTCTGTTGCCTATATTTATTGAGATAAGTGACATCATCTGCCTGCCATTGTGAATTTAAGATCTTTTGCTATGTTACATTTGTGGTTACTTGTAATTGTTTTAACAAAAATATTAGGATTTTGCTGTTGATATTGTTCCTAAAATAGGTATGTCAGACTTCATTGTTTTAAGCATTTCAAATTATGTCTCTCATCATTATTGTGTGAGATGGAATCGAATATTAGGTTTAAAAATTTATTTCCTGATACTTTTTCTTTGGGAAAACTACATTTACCCTTTCAAACTACCATGCAATTTGCAATGTCCCATCTAAACTTTTAATTTTTACAATGTACCCTACTTAACTACCAAAAGGGTTGCAATGTCCTCGTTTTGTTAGGATTTTATGTTAAATCCTAACAAAAGCCCATAATGTGCATTGCACATACCATTTTTTTGACCCTAACTGACCATTATACCCCCATCAAATTTAAAAAAATACAACTACACCCTTGCTTCTAAAAAAACATTTAATTTAATTTGTTTTTTTAAAACTCTTCTACGGTCAACCGTGGGTCTGGTGCGACCCACAGTTGATAGTGGGTTTTTTTTTTTGCTTTCATTTTTTTCTGAATATTTTGCTCCTTTTTTTTTTTAATTTATTTATCTATATTTTATTTTCTGTTATTTATTTATTCGTTTTCACTGATTTTTTGTCATTTTTCATTGTGTGCCAAATGTCCATTAGGATTTAACGAAAAATCTTAACAGAGGAGGGACATTGCAACTCCTTTGACAGTGAAGCAGGGTATATTGCAAAAATTATAAGTTTAGGGGGAAACATTGCAAATTGTATGGTAGTTTGAGGGTTAAGTGTAGTTTCCCATTTTTCTTTCAATTTATTATTTTAACATTTTAAATTTGTTCTAGGATCTTGTATTTGGAGCTTCACTCTCTCTCCCTTCTTTTTAATGTTCTATACGAGTTTGGTGCTGTGTAGGTTAATGCTAGTGATGACCGGTCATCATCAACAATGGAAGCTAAAATTCTTGATGTCGTCCAGATGAATTCTGTCATGGCTGACTCAAGGCCAAAGTGTTTGGTTGGTGTTTATTTTCCAACATTTCTATACTTGATTCTATCACTATGGCTTCTGATGATAAATTTGACCTTTTTTTTTTTTTTTTCTATAGGTGATTGATGAGATAGATGGAGCTCTTGGTGATGGCAAGGGTGCTGTGGAAGTTCTTTTAAAGATGGTAATTTATATGGTTTCCTATCATTAGAGCCCTTTTCTTTTCAAAAATGTGTACTAGGACTATTTATTAATTTGTTCTAAATAANTGGCTTCTGATGATAAATTGACCATTTTTTTTTTTTTTCATAGGTGATTGATGAGATAGATGGAGCTCTTGGTGATGGCAAGGGTGCTGTGGAAGTTCTTTTAAAGATGGTAATTTATATGGTTTCCTATCATTAGAGCCCTTTTCTTTTCAAAAATGTGTACTAGGACTATTTATTAATTTGTTCTAAATAATGTTCCCCATCTTCTCTCATTTCTCTTTTCTAATAAATATGTTGGTATTGTGTTTCTCTTTTGTATAATATTGAAATTACTGGTTGTTTGTACTTCGATCACCATTACCAGCATATCTAAGAACAAAAGGAAAACTTATTTTTGTATTGCTTGACCACCATTACAACATTGTATGGTGTGAACAAAGTCAGACATGAACAAATTGTACTGTTAGGTCACATACCTAAAAACTGTTCTAACTATGTAAAACTATTAGTTGAGAAAATCTTAATTTATCTTATCAGCTTGTGCTATTAACCTAGGTTGTAAGGACTTGGATTCAGCATTCAATGAGTTTAGCAACTAAGGCTCCATTTATTTCGGCGTAAAATATTTTATGAAAAATGTTTTACGTATTTTCTGGTGTTTGATGCAACGGAAAATGATAGTCAAACCTAAAATATTTTCGGTTTGACAAAAAAAGCTTATTCAGTTTTGGAAAATGATTTACGTTTTTAAATTTCGCAAACCATTTTTCGAGTTTGAACTTCTCCTTCTCAAACCACTAGAGACAGCCGGACCACTGCTGGAGATGTTGGTAGTCTTCGGCCATTTTCTGCCGTCGCTCATTTTTCGTTCGAGCCAAGCGCTGAAAAATATTTTCAGAGAAATCATTTTTTTTTGAAAAACAATTTTGTTGAAAATATTTTTTGATGGAAAATATTTTACGTTGGAACAAATGGAGCATAAGTCTTGATTATACATTTTGATTCAAGTTCCTTATTAAAATTTCTTTTTCTTCCTTTCAATTTCATGAGTGTTAGGACCTTAAATTGTTAAAATCAGGGGTTCAATGTAGGATCTGAAACTGCATCACAGCGGTAGATGATACATTTAGACATAAATTTCCTTTTAACTTGGTCTTTTCAACTGGGGCTCTCTCTTGTCATGGGATTGAGCACCTTACAAATTAGACCATGCTGGTTCATTTACTTGTCTTGCATTATTTTTTTATTCTCCAATCTAAATTACATATTGTTCGCGTAGGTGTCTTCTGAAAAGAAGTCTGATATGGGGAAGGAAAACATTGCTAAAGAAGAACAATCAGGAAAGAAATCCTCAAAGAAGGGGCGTAAAACTGCTTCACTGTCAAGACCTGTGAGTTTGAGATGGTCATACATCGTTTGCTAAATAATTGTCACAAACATCATCATATTGGGCTTTCTTTGTAGGTGATTTGCATATGTAATGACCTATATGCACCTGCCCTGAGAACATTGCGTCAAGTAGCAAAGTAAGTTTCTGTTGCTATTAATTACAATGTTTTGCACAACAAGTTTACATGAGATTTTTTTGCAAGCATTTGCTTTCTTTGGTCTAAAACATTAATCAAATTCTCAAATAGAACGTGTGAGTTGCTCTGTCTTTTGTAGCATCATTTATAGGTAGATGTTAATGATCTAAGGGTATGAGCAATGTAGATAAAATCTTGGGTTTTATCAGAAACACACTGGATTAAAGAAGAAAGGAATAGAGAGTTCATGAGAGGTTGTGTCATCTTGATTGAGTATTTTGTAGAATATCCCACATTAAGGGCCTTATAACAATTAAAGTTAACTAGAAAAACCATCCGTACTTTTATCCCCAGTGATCTTTATATGAGTTGCAGCCTGAGGCTGTTAACCAGCTCTATTGAAACTGTGAAACTTATTTGACTATATCTGCAGCTATTCACTAAAAGCTTCCTTGAGTGTTTATGCGATCAATTTGGCATCTGCCTCCTATTATGTTAAATATTTCAAATCCCTTCACTTGCTTGTAAGTTAATTTGATATTTCTTTTGAATATTTAATGATCTAGGTTGTATACTGTGTGGAACTATTTTGGTGAACTATAGTGATAGGTGTAAGGAGAGCTCTCATTTGTAGTTCTAGTATCTGATTAGGGCTAGGCAAGGTTCAAAGCGTTCCATTATATTCCTAATTTTTCATAAGGGTTGGGTAAACTTTTTTCGAGATTTGAATATGGTTATAGTTGTTTGATAATCCATTTAAAACAGAGATAATGTTTTTGTTGGTACAAATATTTAAGCTTGATATCTTACCTAATCAATTCATTGTAGGACTCTCTCTCTCTCTCTCATCGATTCTAATAGGAATAGTATCAATATGGACTAGTTCTAAATGATGCCATGATTTGGTTTTAATACTTGTGCTTATTGCTGTGCATATTTGTTGTGCTTTTCTTGGATAGTGTGTTGTTCCATTTGTACATGATACTAAAATTATATTGTTCCACTTATACATAATACTAAAATGGGACTTCGATAAAAAGATTATCATATATTTGGAGTTTTTAAGTGTTTAAGATTATTTTCTTGATGATGTGTACTTGCTTTCTAACAGGGTTCATGTATTTGTTCAACCAACAATTAGTCGTGTAGCAAGCAGGTGATGATCTACCTAAATAATTGTTTGTTGTGGTATTGTAATATCACTTGTATACTTTAAGGCTTTCTTAATTTATATTTAGCACCCTTAAGTAGGCTTAAACCTAACCAATTAGGATTGGCTAAACAAATCTTGTTTTGCCATTTAACACTATCTAAGGCCATTTTTCTGTTTTGATGCTCATGTCAATGCCATTAATTCAGTATCTGGCAACTCAGCTATTGATTTAGTTTCTTCTCCCGCATCAATCTCCCTTGGTTGGAAAGAATTTGTCCTCGAATTCAAATCATCTTTGCCTCGATTTTTTGGATGGCCAATTAATCCCTTCTATCCCGTACTACTCAACACCAAAGCAACTTGATACTGGAAGAGAAATAACTTGGAACTCATCACAACATGACTCTGAATAGTAGATCTGAAGTTTCTCGCACCAACTTGAGATAAACTAATCTTCACAAGCTCTTGATTGATGGTCATAAATTCATTCTCCGTAAAATTTTTCCAAGAATGATCAATTTTTTCTTGAGCACGAAAAATCAAATTTTCCTCCAACATGCCAAAAGCAAAGTCAAGATTTTGTTTAGAAAATTTTGATAGAAAATTCTCAATCCTAAGAAAATCAATATAAGTAATTTTCTCAAGACCCATTGAGATACTTCACTCTTTGGACTTTCATCAAACACATGATAGTCATTAGTTTCTTCAATAAATTTTACTATATCAACCACAAAACTTACCTCTTCCAATAAATCTTCTTCGTCGGGATAGATATTGTAGATTGGTGGAGAGACTCAATCTACCGAAAAATCTTTCTCAACAAATTCATCTTCCTCCTCCACATGAGATGGATTTGGTAAATGAATTTAAGGCTTGCTATCAACAATGAAGGCAGTGAGAGTGCCAAAAAATTATGGAAGCTTAACTTCGAAGCCTAACTCTTCATGCCGCTTATCCCGACCACGTTGTTCTTGAACCAGAACAGGATTGTGATACGGGTTCTCAAAATTGGATTCTAAATTGCGACCGTCAATATTGCGATGCATCTCTAGGTTTTGCACCGCTAGACGTTGGGTTGATTCTGCAGCCTGCTTTTGCAAGTATTCAATCATCACGTTTTGTACAATGCGTTCATGGTAGGAGACTACTTCATTTGGAACCTGTCCACGCCGACCACAACCACTAGCCATGAAAACTGATGAAAAAAAATCACCCCAAGAAGACAGCTCTGGTACCAACTGATGCCGGGTAGAACTAGAATTGTTCTGACAACGCATGATAACAACAGAAGTTAAGAATTGAAAAGTTCTTTCTCATCACTTCTACCCTTGTTATTTATTTATTTTTTTGGAAAATATAAAAAATCCCCCCAAATT
>FXXK01000017.1:621114-649999 GCA_900184695.1 Betula pendula
GGGGTTCAAAAACTGTGCTGAATGATGAGAATAAGTAATAGCGGAGTTTTCAGAGTGCAAGAGCATTTTGGTTTAGCAAGCTAATAATTTTTCATTTACTAGCATGTTTCACTGTCTTTCAGTTGGAAATCAGTTCTCAAGTAGTTGGTCGAAAGGACATGTCAAAAAGTGCTTTTGATATATGGAAGGAGGTAATTCACAGAAGTAAATTCATAACATGTTTTGTAACTACTTATCATTCTTTTTTTTTTTTTTAATTCGAGGATGCTACTATCTTTAGATTTTCCAAAGGAGAAAAAAGAAGCGGGAAATAAAATCTGATAATAATTCCAGCAGTATGCCCAATGAGTTTGACATTTTGCACTCCCTCATATCTAACCGGTACGTTGCAAGTTCCTGTCAACCTTATTTTTTATATTATGATTTAAAAACGTAAACCATCCTTGCTTGAGTGGTCTATGGATATGCAGTGGTGACTATGATTTGATATTGGATGGGATCCATGAAAACATTTTGCATCTCCGTTATCATGATCCACTGATGCAAAAGACTGTAAGCCTTACTCACTAATTATAGATGGTTACTTGATATGTCTGTATTGAATAATCGGCTTTTACTGAATCTGTTGTTACAACAAGAAATATGACTTTTTGTACTGATGTTATGTTTAGGTCAAGTGCTTAAATAGCCTTGGTGTTTCTGATCTGATGCACCAATATATCTTGCGTACACAAAAGATGTCTCTTTATGGTAAAGACATGCAGTATCTATAATTTGTTGCTTCCACTATGATAATTTCAATTCTATATTTGTTACCCCATTTTCTCTTTACTGCAGTTTATTTGCCTCCTAGTGCAATCACTGTACATCATCTAGTATCCCAAGTTCAAAGACCAAACATTGAATGGCCTAAGTCGTATCAAAGGTCTCTCTATCTATTCTACAACCTGATTTGAGATGTTAAGTCTTTACCATTTCTTACTATTGCATCTCTACGAACCTTCAGATCCCGAACAATGTGGCTGGAAAAGATGGAGACTCTAAGGTCTTGGCACTACAAAATTCCACCATATATTTCAAGGCATCTCTCAACGAAGTCCTTTGTAGAAGACTTGATTTCTCCATTATTGCATATTCTGTCTCCACCAACTCTACGACCGGTAACGAACCCACATCTTTTTTGTCTTCCTTTTCACTTCTTTTCCTTTTTTCTTATCCTTTCCATATATAACGTTCACAATTAGTTATCACTTGCATCTACTAGAAAGCAGATAAATGCTCCACTAATTATTATCTCTTGGTTCAATAATTTTTTACAACCATGACAGTTGTACTAATAGGAATTAGCACAGTATGATCCACTTGCTCAAAACTTATGTATTGAGTTTTCTGAGAAAGTTATATATATTTAGCCTTTTTCTGTTTGTGCTTAATATTACATTTATTTTTAACTAATGCCTGACATGCACTTTGAGTTGAAGATTTAGGATTAAATTAAATTATTTTCAAACCTAGTTAGAGTAGAAAAGTAAGGGAAGAGAAATATTCTAAATTCCTTGATATATTTCCATACGTTTTACATATGGTTAAATAGAAGAGAATACAAAGCTTAATATGGAAAGCAATTTCACTCAGAAAGAAAAACATAATCAAATCAAATCAAGGAGATAATATTTTCATCTTCAACACTCCACCTCAAGTTGAGTCATAGATGTCTCACATGCTTAGCTTGCCTAAGGCTTAAGGAAAAACATTGCTTGACACTCCATTTGTCAAGATATCCCCAAGTTATTCTTTATCCGCGAGTTGTTCTCCTGTCTTCACATATGATGTCTAGTTGATATCTTCTTAATGACCCTCTTGACTTCTTGTAGGACAGCCACAAAATCTCCAACAAGTCTCCCGACATCTTGAGCCTTGTGTGTGGAGAGTTGAATTCTCACTATGGGAGGTCACCTGACTCTATCCCCATTTTGTGAAGTTTCAAACATCCAACTAAATATCTCCTTTTTGTGTGGAAGGTTGGATTCTCACTATGGGAGATCACTTGACTCTCTATCCCCATTTTGTAAGTTTCAGACATCCAACTAAATAGTTGCAATAAAAAAGCAGTTGGGCTCGAGGGAGATTAAAAAGAAACTCTTTATCATCAATACCACAAACAACAACAGCTTGTAAATTACTCTAGTACTCCCAATGAGTAAAAAACCTAAAGGTTGCTCCATGTAGCCCTATCGAGCGATAAACCACTTGAATCAATTAAGAAACTACTTGAACAGACTGAAAAACAATTGAATCCGTTGAAAAACATTTGAACTGGTAAAGAACTAGCAAGAACCGGCCAAAGAATGTACTGAACCAGAAAGAAAACCACTAAATTGGTCAGAAAACCACTGAACCAGTCAAAAAAGGTAATGAACTGGACTTGCAATGCACTGAACCGGATGAGGAAGGTGCTGAACTGGATGAGAAACCATTGAACCTGATGAAATATGTATTTGAACTAGCCAAACACCACTCCAGCTATCCTTATCCGGGATAAGGAACAACAACCAATTGAGAACCAAACAGGGTCGTTGTCTCCACCAACTCGCCGGTATAATGCCAGCGACGATTAGACTTTGCCGGAAACAACCAAATCTCGCCGGCGAAACCAAATGCGACCTCCGTGTACCTTGGAGCACCTTATACATTGCTAGATAGCACAAAAGCCACCATTAAATGCCACAAAGCCTCCGGAAACTCGCCAGAGACGATAAGATGGTGCCAGAAACTCATAAAACCACCGATAATTTCCAGATTTCGCCGGAAAACCACCAAGCACTACTGTCCACGACACAACGACAACCAACTCAAACAAACCTCCATGAAACGCACGGAAAACAAGAATTTTTATTTTTTTTTCCACCAGAAACATTCCAGTTCACTATGAACAACTCTTTTAGAGAAAGCATTGCCACACGGTTGGTGCTGCCACCTAAAAGAGAAAAACCAAACAAGAGGTTTAGACAAGATCTAAACACGTGAAACTAAATTCCATGATATATTTCCATACATTTTACATGGGGATAAATAGAAGAGAATACAAAGCTTAATATGGAAAGCAATTACACTCAGAATAAAAACATAATCAAATAAAATCAAGAAGAGAATATTTCCATCTTCAACAATTAGCTTTAGTGCAGAGAAAGGTGTCGCGGAAAAACAACAGCATTTTGACTTGACCATGATATGATGTATTCAATTAGATGTAGACATCTGGAAGGCATGCACCTTCCCAAGGTGCCACCTCCATGTTGGCATGACAATGGTGTGTTTTGAAGAGGGTAATCCCTTTCACTGACCCCTCTACAAATCAAAAGTAGCCTCTTGGAACTCTGTACCCTGATTTACTGTGGGCACCTGAAGGGAACAGCCATACATGAAAGTTATAACTGATTTTGTACATCAAGGACAGACAGTATCTTTTTGTAAATTATACTACATTTGAGAGTCATATTAGGTGTAGCCTTCTGTAGACCACACAATGTTGGCTGCTTTCCTTTGAAGGGGTGAAGGCAGTAGCTTTGTAGATGGCCAAAGCTCCCTCTCTTCTTGTTTCCAACTGATGTGGGACTTGTTCCTCTTTGCGAAATGCACTCTATCTTTTGAAAAAATCTTTACTTCATTGTTGGGGAAAAAAAATAGTGCACAAAAGAAGCAAACCCCTAGTTAGGTGTTTCTTTTTGTATAATTCCTGTATACTTATGGGCGCTTTACGCTTTTTCTGAGTTTTTAATAAGATTGGATTATTACTTATCAAAAACATTTTCCCAACTGAGTGTAAACATGTCCATGGATTGTCTTTTCAATCATATTATACACTTATCTTTTTCTGTGATAATTTCTTACTATTGATTACACAGCAAAGTTGTTTTTATCATAGCGGTTTTATGAAATATACGGTTATTTTTATACTATGCATCTTTTCGCATATTCTTTTGTGTTTTAGTCTTTAGAAAATGGGACTTGGGCAGAGGGCAGGGAGAGCCTGAGAGGTGGTAACCTTATAACCATTATACGCTTCTTAGTTAGTCAATATAGCATGTATGTCTTGCTCCTGCTCTCTTTTCCCCTTTATTTCCTTGCTCCTATTTGTGTTGGATAGAGTTTTCCTTCAAATTGAGCTAGAGGCTCTAACTCTCAACTTATAAAAATGACATGTGTATGTGAAAAACACATGTTTTTTTTAATTGCAAGGACAAATTTGAAAAAAAAAATTATTAAAAAGGCATAAATAGCATGTTTTTCTCACATGTAAAGGGACACGTCATTTTTATAGACTGGGTTGAAGAGTTTTCATCCAACTTAGTTTGGAAGAAAATTATGACCATTTGTGTTCCCTTTTAACATTTTTTCCTTTTTTTAATAGATATGAATTGGAGGACCATTTTTTGTTATCTACTTATTCTTAAACAGTTTAACATGCATTTCATAAAATTTATGGGTTATGATTATGTTTCATTACGAAAATGCTGACAAGCTGATATGACAATTGCCAAAATGAGTAGTTGCTTCTGCCTGAAACTTATTGTCCAAAAGGCAGATGTGCACACACTCACAGACATGTAGAAAGAGAGAGAGGTGGAGGACGTGGGGGTGGGGGCATTGTAGTTAAGTTCCTCTGAACATAATGGCCATCAATAATTTCTTCATGTAACTTGGATGATGACTGAACATTTGTTCTCCTTATAAGAAATAGGCTTTCAACCTCATTCCTAATTGTAGTTAGACAAATATGACACACTCCCCCTACTTTGCCCTTTTGTTTTATGTTCTTGACACTTTGATAGTGTAATAATTGCCTTGCTAAGTTGATTATGGTAAAGTGGGA
This sequence comes from Betula pendula, assembly GCA_900184695.1. Classification (NCBI taxonomy): domain Eukaryota; kingdom Viridiplantae; phylum Streptophyta; class Magnoliopsida; order Fagales; family Betulaceae; genus Betula; species Betula pendula. The sequence continues at coordinate 625,988 of FXXK01000017.1, forward strand.
TGGTGATAGAATTTTTGAAGCAAATGTATTATGCATTATTTTCCTTGCATTGCCTATACTTCTGTCAAGCTTGCTCTAAGTCACGTTGTCGGTATCGGTTTTCTCTTACAAAAATGCATGATAAACTATTGAATTATTCTTTCATAATTGTTAATTATATTTACTTGATAACTGTCAATAGGGTTACGTGAAGAGAAAGATGAGGCACGATATATTGTCTTACGTAGCCTACCTCACACATATTATTATATAGGCTTTTAAAAGTATTACAATGACCACATTACCCTTAAACCCTAATACATTATTCTAACTCCCTCTCAAGCTGGAGCATATATATCATATAAACCCAGCTTGTTACAAATAAACTCTAACTGGTTCCGACATAAAGCTTTTGTAAACACATCAGCTAACTGTTCTCCAGACTTAACGAATGCTGTAGATATATCTCCATCGAGTATCTTGTCTCTGACGAAATGACAATCAACCTCAATATGCTTAGTCCTTTCATGAAAAACTAGATTAGATGCAATATGTAAAGCAGCCTGATTATCACAAAATAACGGAATAGGAGTAGGAGCTGAGAACCCAATCTCTTGGAGAAAATGTTGTAACCAAGTCAACTCAGTAGCAGTATGAGCCATTGCCCTGTACTCTGCTTCAGCACTAGATTGTGCCACTACTGTTTGTTTCTTACTCTTCCAAGCGACAAGATTACCGCCGAAGAATGTGCAATAACCTGTAGTAGACCATCTATCTGAAGGAGAACCTGCCAATCTGCATCAGTAAAACCTTCGACTCTAAGATGTCCATTTGGTCTATATAGTATTCCTAGACCAGGGGCTCTCTTCAAATACCAAAGAATGTGAGTAACAGCTTCCCAATGTGAAACCCGAGGAGCCTCCAAGAACTGACTAACAACACTAACTGCATATGAGATATCTGGTCTGGTGATAGTGAGATAATTCAACTTCCCAACTAGACGACGGTACCTACCAGGATCTTCAAATAATTCACCTTCATCCTTCAATAATTTCTTATTTGGATCCATCGGAGCATCAACTGGTCGAGAACCCAAGAGACCTGTCTCTTTTAATAAATCAAGTGCATGCTTTCTCTGAGATAAGTTGATACCTGTTCGAGATCTAGCAACTTCAATACCTAGGAAATATCGAAGTTTGGCCAAATCCTTTGTATGAAACTGCTGCTGTAGAAACTGTTTTAAACGGGCAATGCCTCCTGAATCATCTCCAGTAATAACAATATCATCTACATATACCACAAGAAAGATATAGCCTGCACTAGTGTGTAAGTGAAATACTGAATGATCCGTCTGACATCTCTGAAGACCAAACTTCAATACCGCTTTAGAGAATTTTCCAAACCATGCCCTCGGTGATTGCTTGAGACCATACAATGCCTTTTTCAACTTACAGACACGGCCTTGAGACTCCCACTGAGCAACAAACCTAGGTGGTTGCTCCATATAAACCTCCTCATGCAAATCGCCATGTAAAAATGCATTTTTGACATCTAATTGAAACAAGGGACAATCCAGATTAGCAGCCAAAGAAATAAGAATACGAATAGAAGAAATTTTGGCAATTGGTGAGAAAGTTTCAGCATAATCAATACCGTACGTTTGGGTATAGCTCTTAGCAACCAACCAAGCTTTCAGTCGTTCAACGGAACCATCAGGATGAAACTTAACTGTGAAGACCCATTTGCAACCAACAGTCTTCTTAGGAGGTGGTAAGGAAACAAGCTCCCACATCCCATTTTGATGCAAGGCCCTCATTTCTAATTCCATAGCTTGCCTCAAACCGGAGTGAGATAAAGCATCATGCACTGTCTTTGGCATGGAAATACTAGAGAGGTGGGAAATAAAACAAGATAGGGAAGGAGATAAAGAACTAGTGGATACAAACTGACTGATAGGATGGTGAGTAGTGCAAGAACGTGTACCTTTCCGTAGAGCAATGGGCAAGGAGGGTGATGCAGGATCTGGAGACGGTGAGGATGATGGTGGAGGAGCAGAAGTTGATGGGCGTGGTCGACATGTATAAACCTGGAGTGGAGCAGGCGAGCGTGGTGCGGACAATATTGGAGGAGCAGAGACAGGCTCAGAGAGAAATGGAACAGGCAACGGGATAGACGCGACATCTGGTGCGAGAGAAGAGTCACCCAAAGAAGTAGGAGTAGGAAAGTAGGGGAGAGACTCATCAAATGTGACATTAGCGCTAGTGAAGTAGCGTCGAAGAACAAGACTATAGCAACGATATCCCTTCTGAGTGGTGGAATATCCAAGAAATACACATTTAGTAGCACGAGGATCAAGTTTATCGAAACCGGGACCTAAATTATGGACATAGCAAACACACCCAAATACCTGAAGTGGTAAGGAGAACAGGGAGGAGGAAGAAGGATATAAGAGAGAATGAGGAGAGGCACCATCTAAGACTGAGGAGGGCATCCGATTAATGAGATAACAAGCAATGAGAGCAGCATCACTCCAAAATTGTTTGGGGACATGCATATGAGACGAGACAACGTGTAACATCCAATAAATGACGATTCTTGGGTTCAGCCACCCCATTTTGTTGAGGAGTGTGAGCGCAGGAGGTTGGATGAATAATGCTTTTATCAGACAAATAAGAGGCAAATGAACCAGATGTATATTCTTTGGCATTATTGGAACACAAGATACGGATTTTCTAAGCAAATTGAGTCTTAATCATATTGAGAAAAAGTTGGAAAATAGAAAATAACTCGGTACGATTTTTTATTAAAAATAATCATGTCATACGAGAAAAATCATCCACAAAGGTCACAAAATAATGGAATTTATTGGATGCTATATGAATGGGACCCATACATCAGAATGAACCAACTCAAAAGGACTCGAAACCCTATAAACAACTCTGGACGGAAAAGAGACACGATGGTGCTTACTAAGCTGACAAGCTTCGCAAGACACAGACAACTCAGAACTAAGACTCGGGACTTGATGCTTCAAGGTGGGAAGAGAAGGATGACCAAGGCGACAATGCCATTGAAGAGCGGAGGCCGAGGACTGCAAAGCGCGAGAAGCGGGTGTAGGTGCGAGGTCCAGATAATATAAGCCACCATCTTCATGCCCCATACCAATCATCCTCCGCGTCTTGAGATCCTGAAAAATGCACAAAGAGGGGTAAAAACTAACTGAACAATTAAGGGTTTTGGTAATTTTACTAATGGATAACAAATTAAAGGAAAAATCGGGAACATGTAGAACAGACAATAACTCAATGTCAGGACTCAAATGGGTAGTGCCTGAGCCGGCCACTTGGGAGAGGGAACCATTAGCAAGAGTGACACTCCGAGGTGTAACAACAGAATGATAATCAGAAAGGGAAGTGGACGAACCAGTCATGTGTTCATTTGTGCCAGAATCGATAACCCATGGGTTGTTAGTGGAGGAGAAAAGACAGTGAGATGCAGTACCTGACAGAGCAAGAGTAGCAGTGGAAGAGGAAGAAGCTTGCTTATGGGCCAAGAACTGAGCATACTCATCTTTCGGAACAGAGATGACATCACACTCCAAATTTAGGCTTGACGGTGCAGGGGGTCCAGAGGTGGCTAGAGAATCTGCTTGAGAAGACACCTGATTGGCAAATCCAGATGGTGTGCCATGTAGATCCCAACAATAATCCACAGAATGATTGCTCCGGCCACAATGAGTGCATTTGCGAGACCCACGACCGCTCGTACGACCACCTCCTCGAGAATCACGCCCACCGCGAAAACCACGACCACCTCGACTGACACGTCCTCCACGGGAACTACCAGAACCACCCCAGGCAACAATAAAAGCAGTTCGATCACCCTCACGATCAGAATTCAACGCAGGGCCATGATCAGATAGAGTAGTGCGCTGAATCCGAGAAAAAACCTCAAGAAGAGATGGGAGATCTGAACCACCCAAGATTTGAGCACGAACTGACTCATACTCGAGTTTCAAATCGAGAAGAAACCGAACCACATCCACATCTTGACGTTGCTTGCCCATTTTCTGTAGATCAGTTGAGAGCGGTTGATACATGTCCCGCTCCTTACAAATGGCCACAACTTGATTGTAATACTCGTCCACAGACTGAACACCTTGCTCGAGCCCAAAGTATTGTTTGCAGACTTCATAAATGCGAGTAATATTTCCACTACCATAGTACATATGATCAAGATGATCCCAAATATCTTTAGCAGTAGGAAGATAAATACACGAAGAGCCAATGTGAGGTTCAACACTATTCAGCATAAGAGAAATAATCTGATTGTCTTCCTGTTCCCAAAAACTGGAGGTAGTAGAATCAGTCGGTTTGCTTGATTGCAAATGAGTATAGAGACCCTTCCCTTTTAAGAATACCTTGACAGAATGTGCCCAATAGATATAGTTTTTACCATTTAATTTCACAGATGTCATAGGTATGTGGCCCATAGAAGCCGACGTGGGTAAGTCTGATTTAGTAGTAGTCATGCTGAGACAAAGTGTAGCAACAATAATAGGAAAGCCCAGAAAACACAGCCACACAAGCAATAAGTAGTGTAAAATGGACAAAAAACTGGTACAAGGAAACCTGGGCCGAGTCGGAAGCGCGCTGATCTGAGCCAAAATGGGTCTGAACCGGCTTGAACCACACTGAACCGGGGAGGAAACGGTCTGAACCAGCCATGAACTTGCTTGAACCGGGCCTGAAACGAGTTGAACCAGTTTGAAACTGGCTAAACCGGGTCTGGAACTGGCTGAACTGGGTCTGGAACTGGTTGAACCGGTTTGAACTGAGATGAACCGGTAGACAGAACTGGCCTTGGCGAGCCCGGCTGAGATGACGCGGGTCGGGTTGACCCGAAACACTAAACAACTGGCCTGACCTGTACGGGTTTGACTGAACCGACCCGAAATAGTGGGCCTGACCCGAAACTGAACTAGGTTTGAGTGACCCAACCCAACAGAGTTGGGCCGTAGACGATCCGGCCCAAGGAATAACTAGGATATCCTATTCCAAGTTAGGATATCCTTGTTCTGGATAGGAATAGTGAGCACCCAGACCCAAACAGGGGTCTTCTTCTCCGAAAGCCACCAGAATCTCGCCGGCGAGACTCAGATTGTGCCGACGACCACGACGGCAGCAACACCAGAGAGTTCCGATGATCACGCACCAACCTTTCACCGAAACCCATTCACCAAACGTTCACCGAGAGAGTCACACACCACCAACAGAGAACCAGCCACCGCAGACGGCACCAACCACCACAGAACTCGCCGACGAAACCAACTGAACCCCTGAAACATCTATCTGAAATTAGGGGTTCCACCTACGACACCAACCGCACCACTGACGGAGCAAAACATGGCGATGACGACGATATCACACCAATGACGGTGATCTCGTCGCCACCGCTCGCCAGACACGGGCATGAAGCCCAGTGCCTTGGTCTCCTTCGAGATGCAGCAAAAGCAAGGCTTCGGAGGGATTTTGTGTTTTATGGTTTATGGTTTATCGTGAATGACGACAAACAAGAGGAAACAAAAAAAAGAGGGAATAACGTAGAGGATTAAACCCTAGGCTCTGATACCATGTCAATAGGGTTACGTGAAGAGAAAGAGGAGGCACGTTATATTGTCTTACGTAGCCTACCTCACACATTATTATATAGGCTTTTAAAAGTATTACAATGACCACATTACCCTTAAACCCCAATACATTATTCTAACAATAACCATCTATTTTTCTGCTTGAGTGCATATGTGTCTTATATATATTTCCTTATTTTAAGAATTATGGAGAAATGTGCTGCTGCATATCACTAAGTTTCTCATATGGTCTGATGTCCCTCTCAGGTGGCATTACAATTACTGTCTGAAAGAGAGAAGAATGATCTGGCTCAGCTGGTTAGCACAATGGTATCCTATTCTATAACATATAAGAGCATTAAATCTGATCCTCTGCCCAATAACCCAAGACATGAAGCAGTGTCAGATACCTCATCACTTTCTTTCAACCCTCCAATTAACGACTTTATTACCTTCAAGGTTTGAGCTGGTTACAATTCATAGTACTTACTGAAAAAAAGTTTACAATTCATTGCGTGTTATATGTTTCTTAATTTTTTATAATTCTGGGCTGAATATCTTTTTCTAACAATTAAACAGGACTATAGTTCTGGTCATTGTGTACTTGCTTTAGCTATGAAGGAGTTGTTGTTGCACGAGGTGAGTCATGCATATTCTTGAAAGTTAGTTGACTGCTCATTAATATTTTAAGTAATCTTTGTTGTGCGTAATGGCTTCATTCAATTGCTTAGTTACAATAAGTTGAATCTCCCTTGGCTTGGAAAACAAGGGAACTATTATGGTCTAGAAATCATTGTACTTTGATTATCTAGATTTGTGCCCAGCAATTGAAGGATCATAAACTTTGAGATAGCTTCCATCATATTTAAGATAGCTTTCTTCATAAAGGGTGTGGAAAATCCTTTTGCCCGTTCTTGTGTTGAGGTGTACATACAAGAATTTCCTCCCCCCACGCGGTTGGCACTCTCTGTCTGTGGTGTACTCACCAAAGGCATTAGTTCTAAGGCCAGGGAACTGTTTGAGTTATACACCAAGGAGTTTGAGCTTTTTAGGCTGTACCTAGGTGCATCTTATGTGAGGCCTATCTAAGGTGTACCTTGAGGCATGAACTTCTTTTGAAACTCCAATAACAAGTATGGGGCTATATTAGTCTTGAAACAAATCTGATGTCCTTGTTAGAGTTTTAGTAGCTGTTCTCTAAGCCCTGGAAGAATTGGTCAACTATTTAAAATACGAAAAGTTCACCTCTCTAAGGACACGTTTGGTACGCGGAATGATTATTCCAAGGAATAGCCTTTATTAAGAATGGAATAAATTGAATGAATTAGCCTTGTAATGGCTATGAGGGAATGACTATTCCTTCAATTAAGGAATATAGTTATTTCTCTCATATTTCTTAATAAAGTTTATTTCAAGGAATAGTCATTTTGAGTACCAAATATAAGCTAAAAGTGTTACCTTTTGCAATAAACCAAACTGAAATTCAATGCACTTCTAGCCATTTGCAAACTGAATGTAATCCCATATAATAAAAATTTTGTATTTCAGGTTGAAAAGCAAAAGATCTTACAAGTAAGCATTGGAAGATCCATGCACTCAACAGATGGATGCACCAAGGAAAGGCGGGATTTTGTAGAGGTGGAAGCTAGCAGAGCTCAATCTACTAAAACTGATCATGCACCTGCATGTGTTGGGAAAAACATGAAAAATGAAAAGAATATGTTAAATATATCACAATGTAATCCAAGTACCTCCAAAATTTTGTCAAACTTGGGTTCGAGCAAAAGTACGACAACTGGTGTGAAATTAAAATCCCATGGAGATATGAAAAATTCTTTTAGTGGTTCCTCAAGTTTCTTTGACAGGTAACCTGTGCTTTTTATTTTTAATTCTATTTGTTATTCTGTTGCTTTGTCTTCACCACTACTATAAATTAATAGTTTTTCTATTTTTCCATTTTTTTTAGTTGTTTGTGTTGTTATTTTACTTGGCTACTATAATCACCACTACTGAGATTTAATGAGAAATTCGAAATTGAAAAACCTGATTTAGATGGTTAAAAGACACATTCTCTAATCTGTGCCATCCCTCTCAACTTCAAACAACAGCTTTTTCAGCCGTTTAAAGCTGATGGTGGTAGCCACCTTCGTGAGCATGATTAATGAGATGAATACCATTTTTTGCTAATGAAAACATAGCTTCTTGCATCCTCATTAAAGGTTTCAACATCTCTTTTAATGGCATTCACATATATTGATCGTTGTCTCACTGTTCATCTCATGACATAACTTATCTCTTTATTAATATTTAGATCTCTTTGTTGTTAGTCATGGGACTGGTTTGTTCAAATTTAGCACAACCTCATTTGGTCCAGAGAACAAAAATTGAGTATTTTGATTACGCTGAATTTAATAATTTCCTTTGAGACAGCCTATGTTCAGCCCTTGCCGCATTGCTTAAAATTTTGTAGGCAACTTGAATGTTAATCTTGGTACACGTTCCTTTTGCTGTTTAAATCTTTAAATCAGATAATGGCTGGTTGGCATGCAATAATGGATGGGAATCAGAAAAAGGTTGTTAGTTATCTCTAACATATCCTGTTCATTTTTAAACCAGGTTTAAGAAGTTGAGTAGTAAAGGTTCTCAGAGTACTGATATATCTGTGAAGAAAGAAGAAACCTTGAGAGATATGCATCCGCTGCTATTTAAATTTAATGAGGTACATGATTATTATTAGTACTTGAGTTCCTTTATTTTTTAGGTGCAAATATGAACATAATGTCATACTCTCATATATGCTGACTGTAGAAATACCTGGTGGTGAGTTTGTGTCACATATGTTGCACTAGAACTAGACGAGCACCGGTTACTCTAAAAAAGAGTCACGGTTTCCATTATAAGAGATCAAGGGTATTTACATGTAAATGTAGAGCAAGGAATCACGTTAATTACTCCACTGCACTACAATTGTGTTGATTTTTGATTTTATCACTTCTAGCTGCATGTTACCCTTTTTTTCCCCTCTAACTAAAGAATTTTCATTGACTCCTTCAGGGTTTATTTTTGTTAAGAAGTGGATAAGAAGTCAGGTTTATTCCTTTGCTCAAACAAAGGATCCTCTTATCCTTCTTTAAAATGTGAAATTTCTTTTGTTTGATTAGAATTTTAGATCAAACCCAATTTGCATAAAATATAAATAAATTAATAAAAATGTATTACATAGAGTACATGGCTCTTTGTAAAACATGGATTTTTTGAGATTCTAAATGATTTTGGAGGTAAATATGGGGCTTGGTGGAGTTGTAAGGGAAAGGATATAAATGTTGTTCAGATGTGATGCGGATTTCGAAAACTAATTGGTGGTGAAGCTTTGCTTGATTGAAGGAATTAACGGGGGATTGAATGCAGTGGTGAGGGAGGTGAAGGTGGTCGTGGCTAGTGAGTGATAAGAGTAGGAGTGTGGAATGTAGGCAGTTTTCATTGCAAATGCAAGTGTAGAGATTTGGACTGAGCATGTAGAATATAGGTATAATATTCATCTTCTTACTAAATTTTATAAAGTGGAGGATATTATTTAACTACCATCTGCTCCACAAAACAGTATCATCTCATGCTGCTTTACAGCCAAAACTATGAAAAGCAAGCACACATGATGTTGTCCCTTACGCTAGCTAATACTTGTTTTTCTAGTACTGTTGACTTAATATGTTAGGAGATGCAACAAGTGACTGCCTTTGAATGAAGTCTTGATTTCTGTAGCTTTGTTGGTCACATTTTGCAAATAAGTAATGAAGAAACTGAAGCCGATGCTCTCTGTTAAATTGTTTTTTCCTATGTTCATGCAGGGTTTCACAAATGCTGTTAAAAGGCCTGTTCGAATTCGTGACTTTCTTCTTTGAGGAACCTCGGTTCTTGTAAGCGATATGAAATTTTTCTTCTATTGTTAATTTATAATTTATATCAATTTCTTTTCTTTGACTAAACTTTTCAATTTTTATTTATATTTTTATTTTAATAATTGTCCATATCCCAATTTAATATACAATAATATATAGGCCTTTTCTTCTATTAATGAGATGCTGCGTTACCATCTGCACTATTTTCAGATAAATTCATTGGGAGTCTTATGTATCAAGTTGTAAAAGTAAAGTCCACAAACATAAACCTTCCTATAACTTCTTTCTTGGCTGATGTGGACACCTATATATAGCAATGGGATGTGGGTTTGAGCATCTCATCCTCAGCCGAACTGTTTACATATTTCATTTGTCCAATAAGCACACAGGACAAACATGTGAAGTTAGGATTTTTCATAACCAAGCCTTGGGTTTGGTTTTGTAATTTGTTCTATTCCCATAGCAAAAACTTAGAAGCCACGGTCCACTGGTTTTCACTTTTCAGATTCTAGGTTCTCAGTCGATTATTTTTTAGGATAAACATTCACATCTCTTGGTTGGTCTATGCTATGGCCAACGATTTTAGCTTACCCTGTTGATAGCCTCAACTAAGATCGACCAGATTCCTGGGTCTTTATATACCATCAGTTTGCCAACAAACGGCAATAGAATCAACTTTAACTAGTGCATTTTAGTGGTGTTACTATTCTATTTTTTTTGCGTCACTAGTGTTACCGTTCATTATGCATAGTAAGCACTTATTTTGCCATCAATCAAAACTGCACCTTGCCAACCGTGGCCACATCAGTCGCTTCTTCCCAAAAAGGTGAAAGAGCAGAAAATTTCTGTAGACAACCTGAATTTTAGGTTTTATGCATTCTAATAATTTGAAGATAGTATGATCTAGGAAAATGAGATTTACAGGCTTAGCAGACAACAGATCCCTTGACATATTTGCCAAAAACAAATTTCTTTAATATATCCTCTGAAAATTTACAGGTTTAGAAGACAACAGATCAAAAGCTTGCCTAACACTACACAAACCTGCATTTTGTAACTACCAACAGACACATAGAAGGGGGGAAAAAAAGGAACTCGATTGTAACCCAAGACAGATCAAAAATACAAAGTCTGCTTACAGTGAAAAACAAACAGGTAAACAGGAAAGAAGAGAGAGAGTCTAAGGTATTTTCATATCCGTAGCTAATCATTTTATACGAGTCATTATACCTGAACACCTCCATCAGTGACATTGGTGCTATCAGTTGGGGGACTAATTGATATCCAAAGCAAGGACACTGTAATGGAAACCAGCCCTGACCAGACGTATACAATGGTGGGCACCCTTCCTCTCCTCCCCATCAACCCTTTGGCAAAGGGATACATGTGAGCCAACACCCAGAAGCTAAAGAATGTTCCCCCCATGAGCTTACTCCATTCCGGTATCACACTGTATATGGTCCTGGAGAACCCAATAACAACAGCAATAATGTTGACTACTATGATTGTTAGTGGCATTATGAAGAGACTTGTCCACTTGACCATGTAAAGATCAGCGTATATGTCATCTTCGTCTTCACCACCAGACTTGGAGGTTAACTTGAAAGAAATTTCGATCCCAGCTACTACTTTTAGGAGACCCTGGACCACGGCAACAAGGTGTGCACTTGTGCCACCAATGACCCAAAACTGTTCGTTTCGCCACCATTCCTCGAGGCCAATGCCGGACCACTTCACTTCCAGAAGGGAGATGAGAGTGAGACAAATAGTAATGATAAGGAGATAGGAGAGGAACGCAATATTCAGGCTTTGAACTATAAAATGTCCCGTGAAGAGGGACAGTGCAGGGAGGAAGCAGTATATAACCAAGAAGATGGAGGTGAAGGGATAGATGCCGACATTGAGGTATGCAACGCGTTGTAGGAACTTGATGCGCTTGCTTCCAAGAAGTGCATTGTTTCGAGAGAAGAAGATTTCCACTGAACCAGTGGCCCATCGGAGGACTTGGTGCAGGCGGTCTGTGAGGTTGATAGGTGCTGTGCCTCGGAAAGCATCACGCCTTGTGACGCAATACACGGACCGCCACCCACGGTTGTGCATTCTGTAACCTGTTAGCACATCCTCCGTCACTGATCCATAAATCCAACCTATCCGCTCCCCCCATTCTGTCTTGTCCTCATACCTACGCTTCACATCAAAACATTTAATTACTACCATTTGGATTTTATGAGTCTTTTACAAATTACAATGATCTCTACTTATTGGAAACTTCTTTTAGAACACATTTATCTTTTCGTTAAAATCATTTTCCTGAACCAAATGCATTCTAAAAGAAGTTTCCTGTATTTGTAGACAATAGGAATGGAAATATATGATATTCTCAGTAAAAAAAATGTGAATATACAGCTTCCTTTGTCAAACGCTGTTGCTTCTCAACGTTAAAGCTGAAATCTTAGGTAGAGTAGGAGTGAATCTTGCTTTCATGTATGTTTTGCCCAAGAACAAACATTGGATTCTGGAGCATCAGACTCATAGCCAGACAAAATGTTCGCAAAACAATTGCAAAGAAGAATTTGAATTATGTAAGCAGTTACCAGCAGGAGATGACAGCAACTGCCTCTGCAACAGTGGGTGCATCCAGTGGTGGACGAGGTAGGAGCAATGCCCCTGGAGGCCGTCCATGCTTTACAGAAATGTGATCAGCAAGTGGCCGGCCCTGGTACTCGGCTATGGCTATGGTTTCCGTGAACATAGAAGAATTGCCAAACTTCTTTGGCAGGTTCAAGTCAGGGTGTGATGTCAGGGGTTGTGTTTCTGAGTCGTCTAATTCCTCAGTCTGCGATTGTGACTGCATTGCAATATTTGGAGCTTGGGATTTTAGTTGCCCAAACATGCCGGAGTACTCGTTTGCCCTTGGTGGATGGAACCCATAGATTGCATGTCGCCTGAACATGCAGCCAGTTCCGACGTACACCGGACCCTGAAGACCATCTAGAGCTCGCATATTTCCTATTAGGCCATATGAGAAAATTAGGGTTTGAGAAAAATAAGACTTGCCATGAAAAACAAGAACCAACACCCCACATTATCAGAAATTTACACGCTAAAAGATTATGAAATGATCAACGTCATTATATGATCACCAAGGAAGTACGATTGACATGAATGTTTTTACCCAAAAAGTTTTGTAGCTACTTTTACTGCATGTTTATGGTGGGTTTTCCTCATTTGAAAGAAAATTGAAAACATTACCGTCAAAGAAGACAGTATTATGATTTGCATATCTGTCAGACGGATCGATCCCTTCAAATCTCTGTGGAAACTGTATGTAGCATAACCTGTCACCACCACGGTCCATCATGAAGCACATTCCTTCCCTTACAGCTTGAGAATTATAGATATAATGGTCACAGTCCAAATTGAGTACGAAGGGCCCGTTGGACAATATTGCTGAGGCTCGAACCATGGCATTCATTGCTCCAGCTTTCTTGTTGTGGTCAAACCCCGGCCGCTTCTCTCTCGAGACATAGGCGAACATTGGCAGCCGAATGTCAACCCCGGTGAAGTCCAATTTTTTCTCGTCCGGATGACCCATCACTGGGTCATTTTCCGGCACCTTACTCATTACCTGCATCAATAATCATCGTTCAACACTTCAATAACTTAGATTTCAAGAGTTACTAAAAACACTGGAAATGCTCAGAGAATTCTAAAGAAAACGAAATGTGAGTGATCGAGAAAGCCATGCATGCTATGTTGCAAAGAATAGGAAAATAATGCAAGAATTTTACAGGCATCGTCGTCTATTCTTTAGGTGTTACCTACATCACACTAAATGGTGTTGATAAGTGAATAAATTTTAAAATTATGGATTAATTTCTTTTTATTTTGACTAAAATTTTATTAGGAGAAAAAAAAAACAGTTCCGGGAACAGTTTGACTGTGATCACCTGCAAAATTCCTGCATGGTCTCCCTTTGTATGATCAACAGTAGGGTCAAGCCATGTCCCAGGCCAGTGAGTTCCATCGGCCATCCACGTGGCTTTGGCGACCTTGATTGGCTCTAGTGGCAATAGTCCACCGTTCTTCTCACGGGCAAGCTTCTTCTCCTTCGTTTCCTCCCTGGAGTTATACATTTCACTCCTCTTACGTATAGCTTCAGGGAGACCGTTGATCCTGACCTTAAACTCATCGTACTCTCTCTTGATCCAACGGCGGTCCTTGACAAAATCTGGGCGCTTCTTGTTCTTCGTGGGGTCAACTTTGCTGTTGAAGTAACTTTCTGGATTCCTAGGCTCAATGTTGTGTTTGCGGCAAAAGGGCACCCAATCCTGTACATAAACAAATTAATAACAGTGGCATATTTTCATAATGTTAAATTTGAAGTTGCGAGAAATTCGGGGGGTGAAAGATATATAGTAACAAAACCTCGGCAAAGTGAACGGCCTCGGCCATGGCCTCAAAGGTGAGTATGGCACCACCATCATCCGAAATATAGCAGGAGAGCTTCTCGATCGGGTAATCAGCTGCGAGAATGGAGAGAATGGTATTGGCTGTGACAAGAGGAGGTTCCTTTTCAGGGTCGGCAGTTGAGACAAATACATCAACCCCAGGCAGGTCAGACCGGCCGCTAGGGTTGGATGGGGAGGGCTGCTCGAACTTGTCATGGAGGGCAATGAGGTCAGTGGCTCGGTTGATGGGGTTGAGCTTGGGGAGAATGTCTAGAAGCCATGAGAAGGCGAACCAAATCTCGCAGACAATGGACATGCCCCATAGCCACATTGCATCCCGGTTGGGGTTCTGGATACGCCATGCAAGGAAAAAACCTAGAACTATCATACGGACAACCACCAGCAGCCTGTTTAGAGAGAAAGAACTTGTATAAATGTTTCACTAGAGCCATGCATGCTATATAATCAGAAAGTTCCATTTCAATGATATACTTTTGAGCTCATGAGAATTGAAAGAATCCAAATTTGGATTCGATCAGTCTTGTCGATCCCAGAACTACTTGCTAAGAGTTGACAAGAAAATAGGAAGCTAATAGAAAGCCATTGATAGAGAACGAATTCTGCTCTACTGCTCAATTCAATGTTAAAACATTTTTCAAAATTAGTAGGTATAAATATCAAGTTTGTGGGTTGGGAATGTTTTAGATGAAAGGTTTTAAAGAGCCTCGGAAGAAGAGAGTTTCACAAATCGCCACGTATAAATTATAAGACTCAACTGACATCAAGCTATTGCTTTAAAGCAAGCAATGCTTGGGTGTATGCGCTTGTGTTTATGTTCTATTACGGTGCAAATTATACGTGGCAATGAGACTGTTAAATTAACAATTATTTACTATTAAAATCACATGTCTCTTTTAACAGTAAAGAATCCATTGCAGACCAGTTTTAGGACATAGAAAATTCTTTCTTTTACTCTTCTGTCTCTCAAAAAACCTTATGTAATTTTAAAATCCGTGTCTTTCTCTCTTGTTAGGATAGAAATTCTGAGAATGTTCTAGTTTGATTTCGTTTTGTGCAAAATGCAACCAAACTACATAAGATTTTTGGGCTATTTGGTATAACTCCGTGTATATCAATAAGTTGTGAAGGCAATTAATTTATTAAGGAAAGCGACTCGGGAATGCACATGAATAGCATTTCATTCTGTTGTTACATTCAAGTGGGTAAGAAAAGTCGAATTTGAGCAAAGAAGTGGCAAGAGTTTTGTAGTGTTCTGCACTTGGGTTTCTTTGAATCAACCCTCAAGCTCAACCAACTCTCTGCCAACTTTTTAAGTACGTTTAGCTTAAAGCTCATGTTTGTTAACAAGCCTAACGTAAAACTCCGTATAACAAATTAATATATCACATTCATCTAAACATGCAGAAAAAAGAAAAAAGAAAAAAATAAGTCATACATTTAGGGTGTACGTGCACCTGTAAGGGCTAAGAACACCGGCTTGAACCTTAAGCTTCCTAGTGAGCGGCTTCCACGGTTTGTCCATAAAATCCGACATGCTCATCCTGCTTTGATCCGGTCCATAGTCTTCCTCCTCTGCCGACCAAAACGCATTGCCAATGCCGTACTTGCCCTTTGTCTCGAACAACCAACGGTTATGATCGAAGTCTCCTGTTTGGCTCCTCAACAGCATTGACGTGTTGTTGGAAGACTGCATCACTGACATCCTCCTCTCTATCTTTGTTGTCCCTGCATGACGGCCCCCGCCGGTCCCTCCATACCCCCCTTCCTCGTCCCCCATGCGCCTCCGCTGGGGACCGTCTGCCTTGGAATCTGAGGCTGCACCGGGCTGGTTGTCCGGTGTAGGTGGCATCATCACCGTGTAATTGATGTAGTCATTTGGCCCTGCAAACTCGCCTGACATGTCCAGGTCATCATCCCGGGAGAAGCTCACAATGCGGCCACTTGATGTGCGTCGTGCAAATTTCACAGCCTGATGAGGTGGCCGGGCTGCCGATGATGACGACGAAAGTGATTTCTTTGGTGAGGCTGATGAAGTTTCCATCTATCTTAATTAATGTCTTCTCCAGAAAAAATCATAAACTTTCATGAAAAATTGATTCTCTCCATTTTTTTTTTTAATCCGTTATCTTAAAATCCTGAGATCATAAATTTTCATATGTGGAATAGAAATGAGAAATCATGGAAAATAGTGGAGTCGCATGTCCATTGGCCAGTTGGAGGAAGGAAGGAAGGAGCCAAATTAGGTTGAGGAGTTCAATGGTGTGGAAGTTGCTTCTATTTTTAGCTTTACTGCAGCGAATGTTCCTCCCTCATTTCAAGCTTGGCCTCTCTCTCTCTCTCTCTCTCTCTCTCTCTCCTGTTTGGTTTGTGGTCTTCTTATTTATATCGGGTTATCGTTTGGTCCCTCCGTATTTCCGCAACTGTCAATTTAGCTTCTAACTTTTCTACCTCGCTATGTCGAGTTGGCACACAAATAATCATTTGCATGGATATATATAAGTTTGAACGGTGAAAAAGAGCAGGGTCAAAGTATGTTTACGCGTGTGTGTGTGTGTGTGTATATATATATATATATATCTTGTGAGTGTAATGTGTGTTTTTTAATCATATCAATTACTTGTTTAAGCGATCAGTAAAAAAAAAAACCCCGTTAAAATTGGTGCATGCAGTTTGATCTTATAACAAATAAATCCTTATATAGTGATTTCAAAATGAACTTATAAATCCCATGACACATTCCTATAACAAAATAATTATTCCGTACAAATTTTTGACTTTTTTTTGTTTGACAGAGTCCTTATAAAATTATGAATTTACCTTCAAGTAAAAATTAAATTCTAAGTCTGTACCCTTAACAGAAAATTAAATTCTCAACAATTATTAAAGTAGATGGCAGCAGAAAAATTATTCACCTAATAAAACAAGCCTTGGTACAAATGTGTTTTTTGAACAAATTTCATACTTTATTGATAAAATCAATAATCAAATAGGGACATATTGCTCTCAGATTACAATACCATAAATACAGTTTAGAATTTCTTCTAACCAAACTTGATTTATGACATGGACAACTTTCTCTCTTACTAAACCATGAATATCAACTTCAAGGAAGAATAATTTTGAAATCACGATACTTGAAAACTTAACCATATGAAAGTGTGAGACTAGCATGGTTAGATTATCACCATACCTTTGGCAGAGAGGGAAATGACTTTATCATAATCTATAGAACTTCATTGAACATAAGTTTTGGGCATCAAGTGATACAACACACAATATCTTAACGAAAATATACAACCCTACCAATGAAACCACATGGAGCTATTTACAACTGAATGAATAATTCATTGGGTAGCTCACTACAAAAAAACCGGGTCTTACCCACGCTTATTTTTACCATGCTTTAAACAAGCGATGTTAAACCAAGACTTTAACCACGCTTATAAAAAAGCGTGGTGACAAATACCACGCTTTTATAAAAGCGTGGTAAAAAATACCACGCTTTAAAAAAGTGTGGTAAAAAATACCACGCTTTAAAAAAAGCGTGGTATTTTTTAACACGCTTCTAAAAAAAGCGAGCAACCAAAACGACACTACACAGATTGATTAGGCATTTGAAGTTTGAATTTTAGATCTACATGAGCAGATCTTTGAGAAGCAGAGCGTGGCAAATGTGGTAAATAACTCACGGTTGTGGTCCGATCTGAGGAGAGACGAAGGGCAAAGAAGCGGTCTGCTGATGATGCTAGAAGAGGAAAGTCGCGGCAATCTAGGCCTGCTGTTGAATGAGAGCATCTTCGTGGAGTTTGATTGCAGAGTCGATGGAGCTGAGCTCGCTGGGGAGAGAGAGAGATCTCAAAGACAGAGAGAGGGAGGGAGAGAGACAGAGTTGCGGTTCAGAAGGAAATGGGCGAAATGGAGAATTAGGGCGCAGAAAAAAAGAGAATGGGGGGATAAGATGAGAGGATTGGGTTTGAGAGGCGAAGAAGAAAGAAGGGGGGAGATACTTGCATTCTGAAAATTTCACCTTAGAACAAAATAGCGCTTTTGAACAACCAAAAAGAAAAAAAAACACACGCACACAATATTGTTTGTTCTGCATAATCTCAATAATGAATCCATTAATTTTCTCATCCAAACAACTTGATCATGATAGAAAAAAAAAGAGGGGGGGGGGGGGGTAGCGCTAGAGTGCTACCCAATGTTTAGGAAAGAAACAAGTTTTATAGAGCATCCTACTGCGGATGCCTTTTTGTAGGTTTTTTTTTTTTTTTTTTTAATTTTATTTAAGAAAGAGAACAAACTTTAAGATCTGTTGCCAGTACTCTAAAAGAAAATTTGAATCCATTAACAAAACCATTTCCCTTGCTATGTTTACTATTTTGGCCGAACCTCAATACCATGGACCACAAGGCCGGACTTCCAGTTAAGAACTTGAGTCTCCCTCAATCGCATCACCACCGTGCCACCATCTTGGCCATTGAAGAATTCCCCAATCTCAATCTCCAACCACATGTCCTCTCTCAAGCGTGGAAGTTGTCCATTCTGTCCTTCTGGTGTATCTGGTAGAAAATAAGCGTCATTGATAGCTTCATTTTCGTTCTCATTTTCAAATTTAACGGACACCTTTACTAGGGTTTCAAGCCCACTTGGCCTAGCGAAATGATCTTCCACTAATGTGTAAACGAAGTAGGCGCCATATCTTGTATTTGGGGACAAGATATTAGTCTCAATTTTGCCTCCTAAGTCAAGCCAACACACTTCTAGAAGATGAGCCACCTCTGAGAATCTGCACATTTCATATGCCAAGAATATTACCTCCCCAGTTGCTATGCACAAAAAGGATGAACAAGCATGCATATGCACAAACAAACATGCAAACAGAGCTGTAGAGAGAGAGACCTGGACTGGGGTACAACTGGCGACTCAGTTGAAGGAATCCACTTCCAGTAACGCGAAGTGTCACTCCATATTATATATAATTCCCTTGCAGCCAGCATGTAACACTTTTTCCCACTCAATTTATCAATTGAGAAGCTCTGTTTAATCACCATTCCAATTATTATACAAACCAACAAAAGGAGAGTAGGGATAGGAAAAGAGAGAATAGATGACAAGAAAAAGTCAAAGTACATCAGAAAGACTCTCATGATCAGTCCCATAAAATTGAGACAATTTCAATAAAATCAAACATATGAACCACACTTCTTTTTGGGTGAGTGAGTAAAAGAGAAGAGAAATGGTGAAAGATTCAAACCAGTGACCACATGTTCATGAGACATGACCCCCCAACTGGATGTGCTCTCATTGGATTTCATACAAACAACATTCAAGCAATTATTAAACTAAGAGTCCGTTTTGCCCTGCGAAATTGCAGGCCAAAAATGTGTTTTTAAACAAAATCACGAAATGTGTCCCGTTTGAGAGTGGGTTTGCAAAAAAAATAGCAATTTGAAAATATAGGAAGTGCATTGTTAAAAACGCGTGATTTTAAACACAAAACTGCAATTTTACATTACGCTAACTGTGTTTTTAAAAATCATGTTTTCATTAATTATATTTTGAAATTGCTATTTTTTTCAAACCATATGTTTTGAAACCTCTAAACCAAATAGACGTAAATGAAAAAATTACCATGTGACAAACTGTACATTTGGAACTTTCATAAGAAAAATAGCATTCCAAATTATGGTAAAAAAATATCTCGGAATTGCAGACGGCAGATAATTACCTCTCAGGTTTAAATTTTAATAACAAAAAACATTTTGAACAAGGCACTAAGAAGATCTCAAGTGCATGTCTTTCATAAGTACTATGATTCTTTCTAAAGGGATCCCAAACCAAGTAAGATCAAGCCAGTAAGGATAGTGACTTAGAGAAAATCATTAGGTAATCAATTTTCTGGAAAATAGTAAGCCAAATCATCACGTTCGGTATGACACTATGTAATTCTATGATTCTATCCCAGCATTAAAAATATCATCCAACTCTTCTGAAAACATTGGCCAATTAATTACTACCACGTCAATATCTCAACATTATTCCACTATGCTACCGTGGTAAGGTCAATCTACTCTTAAAATTAAATTGGTCCCTGAGTTTAGATAGCTATATTATAAGGGTCGCGGTTAGCAATTATTAATAGCTTTTGTCTATTTTTAAAAAAGCTAACTAGACAGTTAACTATTATGCAGTTAACCGTTATTAGCTATTAATACAGCGGAGATCACCGTAATTTCTCGTAGCAAAATCAATATAGAAAAGTATCCTTTCCATGACGCAAAGGTTGCATAAACTTATTACATGTATATATATAACTAGCTATCCCCCTTCCCCTATTTATCTCAGAAAAAAAAAATATATATATATATATATATATAACTAGCTAGTGAGTCAGTGAATTTTTCTCACCCTGTTACCGTTGCCGATGAGGATGGGATTCTTGCAAAGATTGAAATAAAGATCCTTCTTGGACAAGTTATTCAAGGATGATGATGACGATGATCCCGAAGAAACCGATTCAGAAATTATCTGCTGATAATCCGGTGGCAGAAACCTCTTCCACACGAGATCCGAACCTGCGGCTAATCTGAAGAACCGGGATGCTAGCGAATACCTGCAAGCATCGCGAGGGGATGATGTTAAGGAAATTATGGTGTCGATGCAGTCTTCCGGCAGTACGGCACCGGTAGTCATATCCATTTTCCTCCTCTTTTCTTCTTCTGTTTGGGAATACATTGTGCTGAGTTTGTGGTGGTTGACGAACTTGACATTAGGCGATTTTACAATGCGCGTCTAGTTTAATTGTTTGGAAGTTTCGGATGCAGTGGACTTAAACTTTCCGTTGACTCCAATTGATCCCCAAATGAGAATTTGACACATGTAACAACCCCAATTTATTAATATATCACTTAAAAGTTAAATTAAAGTGACCTCTCAAGGCATGGAAGTTCCAGCAAGTCTCTGTCCAACTCACCAGCGTAGCATATACTTCAAGCCAAACAAAAAAAACTGAAACCATTATCACTTTCTCATATGATTGAAGCCTGCGAATATCTCAGGATCAATTTTATCAGTTTTTTTTTTTTTTGAACAAATTTTATCAGTTGGAGCCGATAGAAAAACTAAATCATACATTTTTAAATTATTTAAATATATGATTATAATTATAATTGACATTCCTATTGTAACTTTGTATATTTTTCCGGGACTAAAAATAAATGTTTGTCAAAAAATTAACATGATAAATGGAATAGCTGAAACCAACATTTTTTATTTTTATTTTTTGAGTATTTTTTCATAAATTTAAAGAACAACAAAAACAAAAAACAACAAGTTAATCAATTGAAAAATCCAATCAAGACATAAAATTAGCATCGCACAGCACGTGAGGAAACTCAAGAAGGTGGAAGTAACTTGGGAATGCGGCAAATGACAGCTGCGGCCCAATAAGATGAATAAAACCATCAGGAGAGAGTACAAAGACTCCTAAAAACTTAAATCTAGTCCATCTTTCAAAGAAACTTAACTTGGGAATGCGGCAAATGAAAGCTGCGGCCCAATAAAATGAATAAAACCATCGGAGAGAGTACAAAGACTCCTAAAAACTTAAATCTAGTCCAACTTTCAAAGAAACCGAACAGATTAAGAAACTTTGATCTAGTCTAGCTTCCAAGAAAACTAAACAAACCAAAAGAAAGAACAGCGAAAAAGGGGCTTCCATCACAGACTATAAGTCTGTAGCCCAATCAGTTCAGGTTAAGTTGATAGCAATAATAACACAACATAAAACAAAAACAAAAAAATTACAAGGAAAAACAAAAAAACAATAAAATAACATCAACGACGGAGTGACACCAACATTTAGGTTGCAAAGTACCTCTCAGGTGAGACTTCCATACAGTCTATAGATAAGTTTCAAGGCTTCAACTTGAAGGAAGATTCATTTTAAAATCACGAAACTTGAAAAATCGACTGTGTGAAAGTGTAAGAGTAGTATGGTTAGATTATAATCTATAGAATTTAATTGAACATAAGTTTTGAGCATCAAGTGATACAACACACAACGTCTAAACAAAAATATACAACCCTACCAATGAAACCACATGGAGCTATTTACAACTCAATGAATAATTCATTGGGTAGCTACAGTGCTACCCAATGGTTTAGGGAAGGAAACAAGTTTTATAGAGCATCTGCAGCATGTGCTTTTTGTAGGGTTTTTTTTTTCTATATTTAGAACTCTCCAGCGTGGAAGTTGTCCATTCTGTTCTTCTGGTGTATCTGGTAGAAAATAATCGTCATCGATAGCTTCATCTTCGTTCTCATTTTCAAATTTAACAGACACCTTCACTGGGGTTTCAAGCCCAGCAAAATGATCTTCCACCAAAGTGTAAACGAAATAGGCGCCGTATCTTGTATTTGGGGACAAGATATTAGTCTCAATTCTACCTCCTAAGTCAATCCAACACACTTCTAAAAGATGAGCCACCTCCGAGAATCTGCACATTTCATACGCCAAGAATATTACCCCCTCAGTTGCTATGCACAAAAAGGATAAACAAGCATGCATATGCACGAACAAACATGCAAACAGAGCTGTAAAGACAGAGACCTGGACTGGGGTACAACTGGCGACTCAACTGAAGGAATCCACTTCCAGTAATGCGAAGTGTCACCCCATATTATATATAATTCTCTCGCTGCCAGCATGTAACACTTTTTCCCATTCAATTTATCAATTGAGAAGCTCTGTTCAATCATCATTCCAATTATTATACAAACCAATAAAAGGAGAGTAGGGATAGGAAAAGAGAGAATAGATGATAAGAAAAAGTCAAAAGTACATCACAAAGACTCTCATGATCAGTTCCATAAAATTGAGACAATTTCAGTAAAAGCAAACATATGAACCACACTTCTTTTTGGGTGAGTGACTAAAAGAGAACAGAAATGGTGAAAGATTCAAACCAATGACCACATGTTCATAAGACATGACCCCCCAACTGGATGTGCTTTCATTGGATTTCATACAAACAACAATCAAGCAATTATTAAACTAAGAGTCCGTTTTGCCTAGCGAAATTGCAAGCCAAAAATGTGTTTTTAAACAAAATCGCGAAATGTGTTCCATTTGGGAGTGAGTTTGCAAAAAAATTGCACTTTGAAAATATAGGAAGTGCATTTTTAAAAACGCGTGATTTTAAACTCAAATCTATAATTTTACAGTACTCTAACTGTGTTTTTAAAAATCATGTTTTCATTAATTATATTTTGAAATTGCTATTTTTTTCAAACCATATGTTTTGAAACCTCTAAACTAAATAGACCTAAATGAAAAATTACCATGTGACAAACTGTACATTTGGAACTTTCATAAGAAAAATAGCATTCCAAGTTATCGTAAAAAAATATCTCGAAATTGCAGATGGCAGATAATTACCTCTCAGGTTTAAATTTTAATAACAAAAAACATTTTAAACAAGGTACTAAGAAGATCTCAAATGCATGTCTTTCTTAAGTACTATGATTCTCTCTAAAGGGATCCCAAACCAAGTAAGATCAGACCAGTAAGGATAGTGACTTGCAGAAAATCATTAGGAAATCAATTTTCTGGAAAATAGTAAGCCAAATCATCACGTTCGGTATGACACTATGTAACTCTATGATTCTATCCCAGCATTAAAAATATCATTCAATTCTTCTGAAAACATTGGCCAATTAATTACTACCACATCAATATCTCAACATTATTCTACTATGCTGCCGTGGTAAGGTCAATCTATTCATAAAATTAAATTGGTCCCTGAGTATAGATAGCTATATTATATGCTACTTTTCTTTTCCTGATTCTTCTCCTATCCTTCTACTTTTTAAAATTATCATTGGATCTGTGAGTCTTATGTAGGTCCACACATGAAACTCACAGATCCAATGATGATTCAAAAAAAGAGTAATGCTAGGCTTACAAAAATTTTTACAAAAAAAAACTCTTACAAAGTGATGTGGCACAACATGATTGGAAGGGAGATAAGTT